>JAQIXW010003374.1:0-13291 GCA_034700685.1 Willowsia buskii | reverse complement strand
TTAATACTAATTATCCTAATTAGGCTAAATTATGAAATCAGTTTTCCTAAATTTAATGCTTGTCTTTTTGGTGTCATTACCTCCAATCCCAGTTCCCCATCCAATAGCTCCTTCCAAGTTTGGCTCAAGTTTGCATGAACAGTTATCGTCTCCTTGAGTACAGACGGCGCTCCAGTTATAACCAACTGGACAGTTTCCGGATCCCTCGCTACTCGTTTAACCCTTCCCATTTTTCACTTCTACTCCGATTTAACTAATTTAATCGAAAAGGTTATCTTCTCAAAACACAAACCAACTGTTTAATTTGAACAATCAATTAATTTTTCCCTAACACAAGCAAATGACAAAAGTCGATTTTAATTTTCTATCCAAAGATAAATCCAACTTGACAGTTAAAATGCAATCAAAGGCAGAACTGTTACAAGTCAGTAAAAAGATTAGAGGAAGAGTCTTCTGGATTCAGCAGACACGACGATGGTTCAGTTCAGTTCAGTCGTCAATGTGGAGGGAACGAGGGAAGAATTTAGTACAGAAATCCACAAAGAAAAGCCATGCAAGCAAATAGAAAGAAAATCATTCAAAGAGAGAAAACTCCCGCCGGGTTTTTGAATATGGAATCAGGGTACCGTGAAATGAAAGGTTCATTAGTTTGCAAGCTAGTAAGTGAAAGCTCTGTAGAAGATTTTGCTCGCATCAAAAACAGAGCTCGATTGAAATTCCTCAATTGAAAAGGCAACAAAGAGAAGGACGCCGACGGTGTGTGATTGTGTGATCGAGAATGATGTGTTTTTACAGAAATTCTTTGTAAGATCCTTTAATACAAAACATAATTACTTGACATTTAGGTGTGCATATTCGACATATTCATTAACAAGCTAATGTATTTCATTGCTCATTGCTGAATACTAATGTCCAAGATTTTTTAATAAAAATTGTGACAGAGTAAGCAACGCAGAAGCAAGTAGCGATTATTGATTAGCCCCATTATTTTACTAAACCGTTTATGAGAATATTTTCATTACAGCCGTGAAAAAAATTGCTTACTAAACTTTTACGAGTAAATGGTTAGTATAGTATGGTATCTGTAAACACAAAGTGTTTATTGAAGTAGAGGAGGAATATATATTTATATTTCAGATAAATATCTTTCCGTAGCTGATATAAATAAGAAAAATGGATAACTGCCTCATATAAACAAGCGGTAATTTCTTATTAGTTTGTTCCGACGAGTAAACATGGATATCAGTTGGAAAGATAATATTTCTTCGTTTAAATCCAAAGTCAAGATAGCATTTGCCCTACCGATATTTTCGATACATGTGGCAAATATATATGAACGCTGGATTCAATTTAAAAGCAAGATATGCATTACATTAGCATATATATGCGATACGCCATTTCATTTTTAATAATCTGATGGGTAAACGATAATAGTTATAAAAAATATTTTTAATGCCAAGCTAAAAAGCATGCCCGTATATCTCCGCCTGTCTTACAAAATAACAGACAGACTGACAACGTGAACGCTAAAATCTTCGATATCATCGATATTTTTGACTGATATATGATATATATGGCGTTATGAGTGAGTGATTGTTTTGTTCAGTAAGAAAATTTAAAATTCTGATGGGTATCCTACTTGTCATAAACAAAGTATATGAAGTTATTCTAGCGCTTAATATTATCATAAATATTTAAATGATGAGCGATAGATTATATAAAACAGGTTTTCCTATTTCAATACACGTCTTCATAACGTTGACATTTTATTCTTTTTACCGTACCATAACTGTTCTTGGTTCTGCTTGATTTTGCACAGAAAATTTGCCGAAGGAATGGCAGAGTTTCAGAAAATTTACAATTCCAACAAAAAACTTTCAGGATTTTTCCATCCTTTATATTTGGAATGGTACCCAGTTCATTCTCGAGATACCCCAAATACCAAATTTTTATTAAGAGCCCCAAACGATATCAAGACCAGACAACTTATTGCTAAAAAGTTCTGCATATTTACTGTATCGTTCTTCCTGCTAACTATACAAGTCTTTTTACTCGAACCAGAAAATATGAGCAGCAGTACAAAAGTATTTTCTTGGTTTGCAGTTTTCCTTTTATTTACGTTTTACATATATTCAATATTTCTTCTTATTAAGACACCACAAGTTGTTTTATATTTAAACAATCTTATCGAATTCGACATGCAATATAGCAAACCTCTTAAAACTTTGAAAACTCATCATATATCAGATATGATATCAATCTATATCGAATATATAGCCCTGTTGACTTCTGCCACTCTTCCTTTTTGTTTTGCGTTTGGTATTCACTGGTTTAATCCCTGGATGCCTTCGTTGATCGGGTATTGGTTGATTCCAAAACATAGTGGCTTACTACAGTTTATTTTAAAATTCTGTGTTTGCTTCTACAACTTATGGGTATGGAATATGGCCGTACATCTGTCAACGTTTGGGGTTGGAACAATCCAAAATCTGTCTCCAGCCATATTAAACGACAACCTGAATTTGTGAGAAAATATTTTTAAATATAGCTTCGTTCAGTCCATCATAAAGATTGATTGTGTTTTTGTTTCAGATTTACGAGTCGTTGTTTCAAAAGACAGTGTTTGGGGCAAAACAAAATGTACCGACAGATTCAACTTTTAACAGGAATGCTAAACGAAATCCAGCAAGGATTTCTTCTTCAATTTTGCATTAGCGCAGCAACTGTTGTCCCCGCTTTGTCATTTGCAGCGTTAATAGAGAACGAGAGCATGGACACTTTATTGATTGTTGTACTGACATACTTTTCCATTGCAGCTCTGTATATACTCTCCTATATATTCAAGGGCATGTCCAAATTATATACGAATTCCAAGCGTATTCTAGAGAACATTCGATGGAGAAGAAACTCACGACTTTCGCAAAAGGAACAGAAATGGGAGGAAAGATTTTACAGATCTTGCTCACCTTTGAAGGCTATGATAAGCGCGACTAATTTTGTGGATCGGCTAACCCCTTTAAATATGGTGTACACGTCGACCCAGATTTGCAACAATATTTTGCTTCTAGTGTAAGAATTTAGGTGTTAAGAAAGAACTAATGTAGAATATTTTGTAGCTTATACAAAAAGAGTTTGAGTGATGAATTTGAATAAAGATTAGAGTAGCATGTGTACTGATAATTATGTACTATCTAGTATTACCGCAGAAGCGGTAGCAATATGTATTTTTTCTAGTTCAAATTAAATTTAGATTAAATAGTTAATTATGGTTTTAACTGCAATGTCTACATATTTACCATCCTTGACTAAACACACTTTATTCAATATCCATCTTCACAAATGTCTTGTAGTATTTCATTAATTGACAATTTAATATATTTACAATTAATTATAAATCATTACCCTGTTACCGATAAATTTCTTTACTGATGAAATAATAATGAAAGGTAAATAGTATTGCTTAACATACATACGCATGCATGAAGCGAAAGTTTTGGAACTCACAGTTTTTTTCTATAGCACAATCGCCATCTTTGATGTTTTGAGAAGTAAAAAATTCAAAATTTTCAGAGCAGTTCCCCTCTCATAAAAATTCATTGCTCCAAACGAAACCCTAACATCTCTACAAGCATTTATCGACTTTCTGATTTCCTTTTGAAATCCTTTTTTACAAATTTCACGCTTCCATTGTAAAATAACTTGTCTACTAATTGTATTGGTCCTTCCAGGGAAGTAATATCCTATAACTAGCAATATGTAAACATTTAATACAACGTATACGGCAAAAACCAGATATTCTGTTGATGTACTAACGCGAATATTTTTGTTTATAAGTGCTGTTGACAATGTGATGCACAAACAAATCACAAAACCTTTAAGTGGCACAGACAAGTTTTCCTGAAAACACTCGTTAACTAGAGCCGTGTATATTTTGAGATGTTGGAATTCCTTAATATACACATTTATATTTTCGTTTACAAACTTTCTTTCCATTTTTATTTTCAGGTTTATATATCGGGCGATTTCATACAACGCAATGTTGCTTCCAAACATACCATCCAAATATATTAAACAACCGGAAGTCACAACAAGAGCCATCGTCCATAATTCCAGTGACATCATTACAACTTTGATTATTACTTGCGCGATATACTTTTCATGCAAAAAAAATACAAAAATAGTTAGATATTGGTTCATCAAGTATTAAAATATACAGTAAAGTGTAAAGAAGAAGGAACGCGATTGAAACTAAGGGCACAATGCTTAACAATAGATTCACAAGAAACGATTTTTTCACAGAGTTTTCTAGAAATATTGTGTTAACTGTTTGCACAAAATTTCCTTGTGTTTTCGAGTAAAGTGTAGACTTAAGCAACCACTTATGGTAGAAGCGACCCGGAAACATGTGCTAATTATTATATTACCCACATACAAGTTTGAACTTTGGCGCAAAAATAAAGTAAGACATATTATTTGAGCGATTCTGAAAATTAAATGGATCACTTCAATAATTCAAAGTTTGTGTAGTATCTTCTCCTCTAAATTGACTAGAACAATTTTATCTGAAATTTGACTCTTAGAGAAAACGTTGCAATGATAGGACACGAAATTTAATAGGCTTAGCTGCGAATGAATAGATGATTTTATGGATGTGGTTTTGGTGGTAGAAACTGTTCGGGAGAAAGCCATTGTTGTAAATTTATAAACGTTTTGATGCACTAAGGAAAGTAAAATGGTTTTCAAAAAGCCCGTGCTCTTGGGCATTCTGTAAATGGCTGAAGAAGGTAACGTGAGCGATTAGAGAGCAAATCAAACACTGGCATACTCTAAGCGTGGATAGAATATTATCAATATTCGCTTATATTTATTAGATGCTGGGAAAAAGTACAAACTCGACAGATTTTTAATGCTCTCATGATTGATGTATGACGTAAACTTATTTTAAAAGCATATAAGTATTAGAAATGTTAGCGGTGACACAACTTTGACGAATGATAGCTAAAAACGACATAATGTCTGGTTGAAGGGCTTTTTAAAAATGAATAAATATTAAACACAAATTGGAAAGATAGTTCATTTCATACGTGAGAATTTTATGGATTCATGTCCAGTGAATATAACTTTGATACTCAGCTTTCAATATGACAGGTGTTTCTCTCTTTGAAATTGAAGTTTGCTTGTTGAATTATTAAGCTTATTTAAAGCGAGATATTATATTTCATTTTTGTGAGCATCTCAAAAATCGTGATTCCTATGAACTTCAGTTTTATATAAATTTATTCACATCGTTTCAATGTAATTGTCAGTGAGAAAAGTGAAATTGTGATTTTTAGATAATAAATTTTTGTCTGTTTTTTTATATAATGTACGCGGTTGAGAATATATCAGCAACGAAGTAAAAAGTGAGTTAATATTAATCTAACAGCTTATGTAGATTTCAAATGAGTGAATTAAAATGTCCGATCTCATGTCCACATAATCCAGACGTGCCACGGAAAATGAATATTTATAACGGTTATACTAAGCAAGAGACATTTTTACAGTTTGCGAGTCACAGTAAACCGTATTTCATTTGTGGGACATGTTAAATAAATGGTCACAAAATATTAGAAAATGTTTTGCACAAAAATGTCACCATGTTTTCTAATAAAGTATAGACTTAAGAAAGCACTAATAGCAGCAGCGCCTCGAAAGCATGCGCCAATTATAATATCACCTATAACTAAGGTTGAAGTCTGCCGACGTGATAGCACAAGAGAAATTGCTTGAAAAATTCTAAAGATTATGTGGCAGACTTCAAATATCCAAAGCTTCTGTAATAGCTTTTCTTCCAAATTTATTTCAACATTTTTTTCTGCACATTTGCTCTTTTGAAATATTTTGAAAGCTGATGACACCATAGCCAATAAATCC
This sequence comes from Willowsia buskii, assembly GCA_034700685.1. Classification (NCBI taxonomy): domain Eukaryota; kingdom Metazoa; phylum Arthropoda; class Collembola; order Entomobryomorpha; family Entomobryidae; genus Willowsia; species Willowsia buskii. The sequence continues at coordinate 7,378 of JAQIXW010003374.1, read as the reverse complement.
AGTTGCATATGAAGAGATGATTTGGTAGAGAGATCTTTTGAAATTTTATTGGTGGACGCCATCCTAATAAGTATTTGAACACTGAAATCACAAAGTTTTCTAATCCAACCAAATCGAGCTATTCTACGGGACAATCTAAACCTGTAGGAAATTACTTTAAATTATTTTGTATCCAAAATCATATATTTTTGTTTTTTTTAACTTTCAGATTTACTAGTTGTCCAAGATATTTGATGAATCTACAAGCGTTCTGAAGGCAATGCAAACTAGAATGGGAAGAAAGATTTTATCGGTCTTGTTCTCCTCTCAAAGCTATGACCAATGCGACCAATTTTGTTGATCAGTTAACCCCACTAAATATAGTGTACTCGTCATTTGATATTTGTGTTCACTTTTTACTTCTGTAGTCGAAATAGCATCACAATTTCTAGTTTTAGATTAAATATTAAAGCTTGATCAGATCAGATATCAGTTTTGAAATACTCAATTGTAACTCTATATTTCTTGATGAGCTGGCATACCATCTATTATACTACACAATTAACAAATTTAAGTATTTATACTACCAAAAGTTTCGATATTTTCTTGCGATGTTAATCATGAGGCTTAAACCAATTTTTTTTTACACAATCTTAATGTCTGTCCACAGTACACTATGACAATGCCACAAAAATGAGTAACCGATGTCAATTTCATAAAGGTATACATTACTATTCAATATTTCTAAAGTTAAAAATACCGAATGCTTAAATTAAATATTATGAAAGTATTTTTCCCTCTAGAGTCTTGATACAAAATGCATCTGTTTCGATTCTGACGGTGTTTATTACAAGTTTACACGTAAACTACACTTGATTCATTGATAGATTATGGATGCTTACATAATTCAATTAATTTCATTTCATCCTCAATCATTTATAATTACTTACACGGAAAAATAGGTAAGATTCACTTATACATTAACCTACTTTACATAATCATGTAAACCCCCCACCTTTGACATGTATTTACCCGAGTAAAAACAATCAAATCGAAAATTACTTTTTAAAATTATTTCCACAAGGTTTTCAACAAGCAGTTAATGCTGCAAGCAGCATTGGGATTCATACAAAATTAATTATTGCTCTTTCGAATAGCGGATGTAATCCACTTCGAATTATTTAACTGGTTAACAATGAGATAGCCCTCCGCATTTAATAGATTAAGCAGTAATAATACAAACCGGTAATATCTCGAAAGATATTGGCATTATTAAATTAATTTCATTGCTTTTTCAATCAGTCAAGCTTGAACAAAAAAATAAAGATACACAAACTACACGAAAGTACTTACGTTAACAAAATTAAGTAATCTGATACAGGAAAGCTACAAAAAATTAGACTTCGTAATTATTACAAATACCTATACCAATTTTCAATTTTTCTGAAGTAAATACTACGCACATCCTCACACCCACCTCTGCAATGATGATAAAGTAAAGATGATTCGAAAATTAAAATTTCGTCAGTTTTTCAAGGAAGAGGCAGCATAATGGGGTTCGGACAACGCTCCTTTCCCAAACACCTTTCCTCTGCCTTTCTCGAACCTCGTTCTGAAGTCGCAACAACTGCAATAAATATTAAGGAATTACAATTAATTAATTGTACATTGATCTCAGGATTTCAACATTTACAAAAGCTTCAAAATTAAATGAGGAAACGTATCACTTACATCCCCGTTCGAAATCTCAGCGAGCCTTTCCATCATAACTGACTTCAAGTCACCCACTTCCAATCCCTCCCGTCTCAACTCATCCTCCTCCTCTGTGGCAGTTGTCCCTATGCTTAACGTATCATCCATGTAAATGGAATTGTTCCTGTCATCCTGACCCTCAGGCTCGGGTACTGGAATTTCAACATTGACAACTGCCAATACAGGAACTGCACGTCCGATTGGAGGAGGTATTTCCCGTTCACTGTTGCTTCCTCCAGATACAGGTTCTTGAGGAATGCACTCTTCTAATTTCTCGGGTTGACCAGAAGCGCAGCGTTTTTTGGATTGAGATTCATTCCCAGATCTGGAGGCCATCGGAGGCTGCTTCCGTTTTTGGAAACGAGTTCCATAATATGGATGCTGCTTCTGACAGCCGGAGGTTCCCGGAGTTGGAGTGTCACCAGCCGCAGAGCTCGAACTTATAACTGGAATCGATCCGGTTGACGGTCCTCCTCCAAGTATTGATTCAAGTACACTAGACATAGTTACGCCAGAAGTTGAAGAGCTCCCCTCCTTCCCTCCTGTGGTCATGTTAATTGGAGTACTGTTGCGTTTTCCCATATAATAGGGCATTGTTATGTTGGGGCTAAAGATACGTACATGATACTGTTTCCTCTCCTTCCCGAACTTGCCAACGTAGTCGAGAATCTAGAAGTGTATGAAGAATCAGTGGTTAGGTTTAATTTTGGAGGATTTGTATCTGACCTCTCGACTCTCGGGTTAACTAGTTGGAATTAAGTTTGTATTACGAAATAACATAATTCATTACCTGTTCGTTAAGTTCTGCCCTCCAACCGCGTCCCTGCTTCGGAGCTGTTGGTGTGTAGTCCGATGAGCACATGAAGACGCCGCTGTCAGGCTGAATCTATCAAGAATAGGGAATAAATATTAATTGCAAGCATAATTAAATTAAAAGATAATCAACGCCTCGTTCTTCCACAACTAATTTGAACCCTCTTAATTATTTGCTAGGTAAAATTGGTAATTAATTCAGTTATTTTTTCATGATCTTTATTATTGATGATGATTATTATTATCGGAATTAAAAATAAATGCTTACCTTTAAACCAAATTCTTTTACCAGCACCTGATCCCAAGTATCGTTCAAGCTGGCGTCCACTGTTAACGCCTCCGCGGACCGTGACCGCAGTAATGACTTGGGGCCTCTCAGGGTCAACCGCACTGTTTCGGGCATCCTCGTTGTTACCCTCCCACCACTCATTTCTATTCAGTTACTAATTTTGACCCGTTTTTTTAACTGATCCACTTGTGACCCTATCCTACTTACAATTATAACCTGCAACCGTTAACTTTTCACGCACAGAAGAGTCAAACTGCTAATTAAAATTAATTCTGAAACTCCATTCAAATTGTTAATTTTGAAGATCACAATAACAATATGATGATGACGACTGCTTTCGTGTTTCTACAGCAACAATAATTTACAACAAATTCGATTAAAGAATATGTAATTACTAAAATCGACCAACTAACGTCCAGTAAACTGCAGCTTTCACGTCTCAATAATTATTTTGTATTTACTTTCGTAAAACTTGGCAACCTTCGCTTCAATTCAACCTTTCAACTCAAGTAGTGAGGCGACGAGGGTAAGCCGGTAAGCGAGAGTCCAGTCCAGACCTGAGAGTCGAAGTCGTGAATAGTCGTGAAAAACTCCAACTTGAAAAAAGTTCCAGCTATTTTAAGTTTGGGTGACATAAGCGCAGCGGCGTCCTGCATCTACGTAACTATTGAATGCACTATCAAGAGACAGTTATTGTTTTGGATATCATGTCAAATCTGCGTATTTGTTTTTGTGTGAGCACGGTTTCCCGATGGGGCAGTCCATAATTGATTGAAAATTTTAATTAATTTGGGCGACACATATATTCCGTATCCGTTACTTCAAATATTTACTAGTTCAAATTCAGTTCATATGAAAATGAACGAGAACATGGGGTAATTCAAGTGATTTGGAGAAAGTAAATGAGCAAATAGAAAAATTCACCTATCCGGAGGAAAATAAATGAGCAAACGGGGAAATTCAAGTTCAGTCCGGACTTAAACCGATGATTTTGTTGTTCATATTATTTTTTTCTTTCTGCCTTCAATTATATGCAGCTAGATGTTTATGTACAAAATAATACTTAACGGCTTCAATTAAGATTAAAATCAAACTTTGTTACGATATTTTGAAGGTCTATAAATGTGCAATGACATACACTAATTTAATATCACAATAATGAATAAGTTACACTAAACCCTGCAAAATAGAGAGAATATGTAATGCAATAATCGTGTGTTATGTCAGTAGTTAATAATTTGTGGTCAAATGGATATGCAAAGGAAACAGCATTTCGTAAAAATCCAAGTCTACAAAAGTATGAAATACATCTGAAATATAAGATATAAAAAAGCATGACAAATCTTTCTTTGCCACGTTATAAGCAGCTGGCAACAAATATTATGTCGTATTCTTAAGCTAAGAAATGGTTTGCGTGATTTTCATTGAAAAGATAATTTATAATTATACGCCAGCTATATGCTCTTATAGTGTTCATATTAATGTTCTTAGCACGTAAAGAGATCATGGAGTATAAACTGTATTAAAAGTCAATAGTTTCATGGGTTTCTTAAAATGGATAATTATTCAGTAACATAATATTCATCAAGACACATCACAAACTATTCCAGCGCGTTGAGATGAGTGTACTAAAATATAAAACTGTAGGGCGCAAATAGATTGACACATTGAATTGAAGCTTAATAAAATATATTCATACCAGTCATAAACATCCTCATATTTGATAACCATAAGGTAGAATATTTTATAAAATCACTCTTTGAATTCTAAATAAGAAACTATTCTCCGCAATATGATGACAAATGATAGCCACATGACGACAGTTAAATGACAGTATATCTAGGAACTATACTTTAAATAATAATGAAAATAAGTTTATAACACCCGCTCAGGAAATATTATCTCTCCTGATCTCGTTTAGTCGTAATTTTTAAATGTCTGGAAAGCTTATAAAACCTATTCGATATTTATATAGTGGTATCCTAGTCACACGTGCAAACTACAACTTTGTAGCTTACACAAGTACAGACTGATAATGTGAACGTTAAATTTTTAAATTGATATTTCTTAAAGCTGAATCATAAATCATAAATGTGGGTAGTTATATGCCTCCCGTGTCTCATAACCGTTAGCAATAATAGATGAGGAAATTTGGCTCGCAAATATTTTGTTCCACTGACAACTCATACACCCACTGAAATTATTCAAAAATAAAGTGATTTCCGTATTTGTTATTTTAGTAACCACTAAATTCCAAATATATAATTGTCACTCAATAAAGCAGTCAGTATAGCAGACACGGAAGACAGTACGAGTTCCGAATATGATATTTAAACTTTAAGCTTTATTTTTACATTCTTTTCTGCTATCGACGAGAACGGTTGAGTCTGTAAAATGGCAGAATTCCAAAAAATATACAATTCCAACCAAAAACTAACTGGTCTTTTCCATTCAATATGTTTAGAGTGGTATCCAACTCAAATTCGGGACCCTTTAAGTCCAAAATTTTTACGAGTTCCAAGCGACACAAAAAGAGAACAATCAGCTACCATAAAATCAAACATTTATGCAACTTCTTTGATTATTCTAATCATTCAAGTTTACTCAATGAACTCGGAAAATATTAGTAGCAGTAATAGAATATTTGCTTGGTGTACATTTTCCCTTTTATTCGCATTTTACATCTACTCAAAACTTATATATTTAAAGACACCAAATATCGCCGTATTTCTTAATAGCCTTATTAAGTTCGACATACTGTACCATAAACGCATTAAAAATTTAAAAAAGGACGGAATCTCAGGAATGATACCGATTTACATTTCTTACTTGGCTGTCCTCACATCCGCAGTTTTGCCATTTTGTGCTACTTTCGGTATTCACTGGTTAAACCCCTGGAAACCGTCGTTGATCGGATACTGGCTAATTCCAAGGTACAACGGAGTTTTGCAATTTATTGCAAAATTCTTAATTTGCTTCTACAATTTATGGATCTGGAGTATGGGAGTGGAACCTGCGGCGTTTGGAGTTGCTGCAATTCAAAATCTGACACCAGTCATATTGACGGATAATCTGAATCTGTAAGATAACATTATTTTCAATATTATTGTTTCCAGTAATTTTAAATAATTATATATATATTTCAGATTTAAAAGTCGCTGCTGTGACGAAAACATTAAAATTGAGAATCAAGGCCTAATTTACCGCCAGATTCAAATTCTAACAAGACTGCTCTGTGAAATACAACAAGGTCCTTTGCTGCAGTACCTGATTTTCTCAGGTACTTTTGTCCCCGCTGTGTCATTTGCAACACTAATAAAAAGTTCAGATCTTGACATTTTGTCTGCTGCCATCCTACTTTATATTTCTGCTGTTGGCCTATTTGCGGTTGCGTATACGATTGGTGGCATGTCAAAAATTTATGTTCATTCTAAGAGACTTCTGAAGATAATGCGAACAACGAGGAATCCACTACTCTCCAGAGGTGAACACAAATGGAAAGATAGATTTTATCGGTCTTGTTACCCATTAAAAGCTATGATATATTCGAATAATTTTGTGGATCAGTTAACCCCTTTAGTTATAGTGTACTCATCAACAGAACTCTGTGTTAATATTTTGCTTTTGGAATAATAATGTTTGTATATGGTGGTGAGCTACGTACCGATTAAGAAGTCACGTTAGCCTTACAAAGTAAACCTGTTATACGGCACCTGAACGTGGGCGAAGATTTAGATAAGCGATTTTTATTAAGAAATATTGATAATGTATGTTTTACCTTATTCGTAATATAAGCTGACGCTTAGAACTTTAATATCCGTCAGAATTTTAAATAGCGTATGAATCAATAAGTCGAGAGTTTGTCTAGTTCAAACGTATTTATACTAATAATGCAATATTTATCGTAAGAATCGGAATTTGTAGAATTTTTATTCCAGCACGTTGAGACATGTATATTTATATGATATTATAAAGCTTTATAGCTCAAATAGGGATTGAAGCTTAATAAAATATCTTTCATACACGTGTAAACCAGTCATAAAAATTCTCACATTTTATAACCATAACGTATAATGTTTTATAAAATCATTCTTCGAATTATAAATAAAACAAAATGAGCGTGGGTTTATTCTCCGCAATATGATGAAAAATGATAGTCACATGCCGACAGTTAAATGACGGTATATGTAGGAGCTATACTTTAAATAATAATGAAAATAACCTTATAACACCCGCTCAGGAAATATCATCTCTCCTGATCTCGTTTTTCACTATCGCAATAGTCGTAATTTTTAAATGTCTGGAAAGCTTATAAAACATATTCAATATTTATACCGTGATCTCCTAGTCACACGTGTCAACCACAACTTTGTAGCATACACAAACCCAGACTGATAATATGAACGCTAATATTTTAAATTGATATTTCTTATAGCTACAGTTGAAGCTTGATATAAGAGACAGACAGATAGTGGTCAAGTAGCTGTAGTGGACAGATTTTATTTTCCCTGCAAAATAGATGGGCAGTTACGTGTTAAGCTATAG
>JAQIXW010003373.1:0-13291 GCA_034700685.1 Willowsia buskii | reverse complement strand
GATGTGGGGGCCAACTTGGAGATTTTGGGGGCTGGGGGCCAACTTGGGTGGGGGCGGGGGCCAACTTAGACTACATCAATCAAAGGTACATGAAAGCAACTACGAGAAGAATTTTGCAGCATTCTGACCAAAGTTTTCCCTCTACTATGCGTTTGTTTCGTAAGGAGCATGTACATAAATACACGGAATTTGCCAGAAAAACAAGGTACTTTTCATGATGGTCTGGAACTATATGTTATAAAACGTATGCATGGCACAGCTCCTCCTGGCATCATTTTAGGGAATAATGAATTTAAATGAAGATTTTACCCCGTGCTCCTTGCATGAATTCTACATTTAACTTCGCCTACAAGACAAACCTATAAAGTAAATATTCAAGCGTTCCAGCACCAGACCCTTTGCAATTTGTCAGATCACATTTTTAATCCACTCAGAAGCGGTAAGGTAATAAATCATAACGTTTTTGTACACCACTCGGGAAATTATTTTACTTGATTTTTTTTCTCGATGGTTGAGAAATCAGTTTTGATTCTCAATACACTAGAGGACAACATCATTCCCATTCCCCCATTTGTTCAGTTAAGCTCGCTACCTGAGGATTGTTATTTCTTTCTTAGATTTCATGAATATTTAAAACTCAATTAAGTAGTTCGATATCTGAATACAAATATTTACGATGCCACGCAAACGACATTTGTGCAACATTTGTGAAAAAATGAAATGAATTTCCTCTAATGAAATTTGGTTTGTTTAGGTTTTTCGGAGTGCTTGTTTTGCGGGGAGCAAATGAAAGAAAATAGGATGGAAACACATATGTGCAGCCATACTGGAGAATTTTAGCAGCCCGTTTTTCTGCTGCTGGGACTAGGATGGAATCAAAACAGGACATTTCTCGTGATACGACCATCATCTGCTACCAAGCAGTTAATACAGTTATCGTAAATTTAATAATTGTCGGTAATGAAGGATGACTTTCTTTATAGAATTTGAAATATTTGTCACCTGGGTTTGCCCTCATCGTAATTAACACAAACGGTTATGGTTTTGTTAACCAAGTTTTTGCTTTCATCGTCATTCGGATAGGTGATGTCATATAAATAAAACATACTGAAAAAAATTAAGTTAAGATGGTGCTTTGGTATGTAAGATTAAATAAATTTCTACAAATCCCACTTAAAATAAAATATTTATCATTTTGATTGAATGATTCATAAATAATTATTCACGGATGATTTTTTATGAAAAACGACATGTATTCTAATCATTCATATTTTACGCCTAATATTTTTGAAAGTAGTGCAGTGGAGAGGCAAGGTTATAGTTGCTTGTCAGTTGTTGTTTTATATACGTTATGATTATCCTTAACGCACACAAAATATTGCATTGACTTTATGGTTGCCGCAATAAGAAAACATGGTAGGACTTTGCTAAAAACATTATAAATCCGCTTTGTTCAACGCACTTCGGGACAAATTCAAGGACCCTGACTACTTAGGGCTTTAAAGAAGTTACAAAGCTTGTGTTCTCAGTGTCCTGAATTAATATTTGCGGTATGTAAGGCACAAATTTAAAAGAATAGTTAAAAGTTACATCGTCAAACGTTTCTTTAATTTAGAAACCTGTTTTTGAAATAGGTAACGCCGCTGTCTGATATAATTGGTTCATCAAATCCAGCTTCTGCTGAGTATTCACGCTCGAGAAAATCCATGGAATGGAATGGAATGTATGCAGACTTTCTAATAAAATATTATATTACTATATAAAGGTTAAGAGAAATTGGATCATTGATCAAAGATATCTAAACTCACAAAATGCAGGTGACAAGTTAAAAATAAAGAATACGCCTTTAAGCTGTCATAAAATGGCTGGACGGTAGGAAATAAAATTGTCAATTTTATGCGATGTCGACTTCAAAAGTGCTATTAATCTTTGATTTAGCAAATTAAAGTTTAAGCCAGATTCGCTTGATATCTTGTATTGATGGCCAATTGTTTTATTTACTGACGGATAGTTGCTGTTGCTTTATATTATAACCTGTCCTGTCATCGCAAGCTTTGGTCTGGTTCTCTTGATTTTAAAATTGAAATAATGATTTGTATACTTAAATCATTTTGTATTAGATTTTTGTTTGATGAGTTCGGCATTGTACAATATTCCTGAGCTTAATATAAGTGGACAAAAGTAAAGTTGATAGAGGATAAATAAATATAATAATTTTTAAAAAAGAAGTTGAGATTGTGGAACACTTATATTTTATCATAATTGCGAGCATCCCCCATAAAATCCATGATCATTTTTGAATCTTCCTTTGGCGTTTTGAAGGTAATCAAAAACTGGTCGTCACATGGAGAGAATTTACCCATTTGAGCATATCTGAATAGCAGTGTGCGGGCATGGCTTCTTTATTTTAAAGTGTCCTTCAACATTTATCGCAACCTTTTTGGCGTCACAAACAAAAAATCACAACTTGCAGTAGCATTTTACTACATCGGACTCGTGGTGACTTGTGGACTTGCTTCAGATCCGGAAAGACATTCAAGGAGATCCTGTTATTACCATTGGAAGGCTATGATGACTCACAACTACTCACGTCTTGGTCATCCAACATATTCTCAAGGCTCAATTTGTACAGATTTACTAATACAAATGGGTCGACATGTATGAAAGTATTACTTTAATAATAATACCAAATACCTTTGAATGAGGTACACAATATGCATGCATTTTCCTATAATCTAAGGTACCTGAAAATAAAGTACGAAAGAAATTTCCTAGCATTCCAGCCAAAGTAAGTTCCCTTAAAATTCAATGCGTTTGTTTCGCAGGGAGTACGTGCACAAACACACATAATATGAATGAAAAGTAAGCAAAAAAACTACCTTTTTAATAACATTCTACATCTCCATGACACATTGTTATTTATAAAACCTTTACATGGTAGAGTAGCTTCTGACAACGTTTCTAGTAATAAACTATTCAAATACGGCTTTTACAGCATGCACAGCATCACTGCAAGAATTCAGCACTAAACATTCAGACTCCAAATCCATTCAAACACTGGGAGTAGATGTTGACGTTTCGACACACACCACAGAATAATATTTCCTTGATAACAACCGAAATGCTTTTCTCACACAAAATATTGAGTTAAGAATTCGTTCTCATTCTCCTGTTTCGGAAGTTTGTTACTTGAGCGCTGTTTTTTTCGATACCAAGAATTTTTGAAAGTTAATTTAATACTATAATATCCAAATACAAACATTCACAATGCCACCCAAACCACATTTGTGTAACATTTGTGGAAAAACATTTTTAACAAAGGGTGAATTAAACGTGCACACTCGAGTTCATACTGGAGAGAGACCGTACAAGTGTGACGTCTGCAAAAAGAATTTTAAAACAAGTAATCATTTAAGAGATCATCAACGAACCCACACAGGAAACAAACCTTTCAGGTGCAACATCTGCGAAAAGAGCTTTTCCCGAAAAGCTCATTTGTCAATGCACTCTAGAGTACACAGTGGTGAGAAACCGTTTTCATGCGATACCTGTCATGCTTCTTTTGCAGCCAGTAACCATCTCAAACGCCACAAAGAAACGCATTCTCGCGAAACGCCTTACAAATGCGATATTTGTGGCAAACAGTTAAAGACTCTTAACTCTCTGCAATACCACGAGCCAATTCATTCGGATCGATACAAATGTGGAGAGTGTGGAAGACGCTGCAACAGCAAGAAAAACCTTAACGAGCATCGGAGGACACACACTGGTGAGCGACCTTTCCAGTGCGACTTATGTGGCAAGAAATTTGCTCAAGCAGGTCAGCGAAACGTCCATCTTCGATCACACACGGGGAAAAGCCTGAAAAATGTCCGATTTGCAACAAACGGTTTGCAGGAAAAAACGGCTTGCAGTATCACTTGCGCGCACATTCTGGTAGGATAACAAATTTGAATGTAAACCAATCTTGTTTTTGCTAATAATACAGGATATCTGCTAATGCTATTCTCTAATGATTTTCCTAGGGCAATCGGAGTGTTTGTTTTGCTGCCAGCTGATGAGAGAAGACAGGATGGAAGCTCACATCCGAAGCCATACACGGGAAATGCTGCTGAACTAGTGTTGTTGGAACCTCAAGTCTGGATGAAATCCCTGTCCTCCATCAAACCAACCCTGTTTGGCCAACCAAAATTGACACGGCTATTCTTCTTTCTACGGTTGATACACTAAAAGAGAGAATACATATTAGAGCTTCCAATCTTGATATGCAAAGACGGGAAATTTAATTTTCAAATGAGAAATGTTTTATTTGCCTTTACATAGTTTTGTGCTGACAATTTAATTACATACATTTTTAGGTCAAAGAGTCCTTCTTTGGCGATTCGGGTAAATGATGTTTGTAAACAAATTGTACTGATATGTATAGAAAATAATTTTTTATACATTTCAGTTCGTAATATTAATTAATTTTGGAAATGTTTGATGAAGAATACATAATTTTACGTTTTCAGACTGAATAAAATTAATTAAGACATAAGCATGAATTATGTTTCGCATAATTATAATTTGGTATTTGAAACCATGACTTGCTTATCCTCCTACTATCACAGCGACACAGTTCAAAATGCCAAATCCGTCTGATTGTGTAAAAATGCTTAGCGTTTAAAGCAAACTCGCTTCCAACTTTAGAAAGCGGTGTCATCACATTTGGAAACACACCCATATTCCTCTGGAAAAGCAATGGATTTCTGGAGAATGCGTCGGCCTAAAGAAACCGTACCAACTAATAAGCTTCGGTCTGGGAATTCTTACCGGTTTGGGGAAGCGTGCTAAGCATTACGTAAGGAAGGTTTAAAATACTGCCATGTGTGATGTTGGATTGTGTAATCATTCCCAAAAATATTCCCCAGTGAATCCCGCCAAACATTCTCTGTTTCTCGCAATGAGTCCACCTTTGCAACACGGGATAAAAGAGAAGCATGAAGATAGGAGAGCCTATCTACATCGAACTCATAGCTTCTTTCAGAAGTATCGTTTAGGTGTGGAGGCTGAATATTTTTGCAAAATATTGCCGGAAATGATTTAGGAGTTCTGAAAATGAAACGATGTTCGATTTACTGCCATTCCAGCGGGAAATAGATGTGCTAGGGACAGGTTCTTTCTTCAACAGTTAGATGATCAAATAATTTTGCTTGAGGTCGTGTTTAAAGGTAGCCTAAAATAATAATGACTGTTGTCTGAACAGGTAACTTAAGAAAAACACCAATAATTTGCTTGGCTTTTTAAAATGTTTGCTTGCTTGACTTTATTCCGTTTTAAAATTATGTGTCGGGGCCAGGTCAAAACTTTAGTCATGATGTCGCGAAAAATGTGTGGACGACTCCATCTATTCGTTAAAGAATAGTCAGTGAAAGTACCGGATCCGAGGTAGTTTAAAACAGATACAGACATATGCTGTTGCTTGAGTTGGGGATTCAAAAATTTCAGAGAACTGATGCAGTGTGTTTACAATAATTTTTCTGTTGATGTAAAAGTCCAAAAGTAAGTTTGAAAGAAAATATACGAAATTAGGACTTGCAGTATAGGCCTAGAAATTCACAGTCTGTTAAAGAAATGTAGCTATTAAGTGCCTGATTAATAACTAATTAGTTGACAAATGAAATTTAAACGCTAAATTTTCGGAAACAGCTAATTGGGGGAAAGATTAATGCGAAATAATTGAAATACGTCGTAAATTTTTATTTGTTAACAGACATAAATCTTATTTACACTGTCAGGATCTCATTTGAAAAATCGAATTAACAATTTTTGTTTGTACGAAAGAAGCTAAAGTAGAGTTAATAAAACATTCATTAATAGAAACAAAAACCCATTATTCATAAATCGCATGAAATATTTACGTTTTCTTTCTTAATAAATATAATTAAGGCACAATAAACAAAATACAGTGTTACCATAGGTTGACAAATCTTGCAACTTCAAATAATGAAATGAAGTTCTTCAGCCAAAAGTTATCATCAATGCTATTGACAATTGAAGAAAATCAAAGCAGAAATATGTCATCTCACCAGATTTCACCTTTGGGTACTCATGTAAGCTTCTTACACTCACAAGTCCATAGTAAATTTGCAGCAAAACATTCAGTCCGACAGCACTAATTAATTTAAACAAAGCTTGTCGTTAGGGTTTAGTGGACTCAAGTTGGAAACAAGTTGGAATACGAATCACTCTAATAATGGCTAAAAAGATTTCATGCAGAAAATAATTTGAACCTAATCTTACTCGACAAAACCTAATAAGATTATAAATTAATGTAAAGCAACAATCCACAAATATTTAACATTTATGAAGTTCAAACAACAAATTATAACTACATATTCTTAAATAATACAAAACTTTTAGCTTAAAACCAAATCTACATAATTGTCATGAACTATTCACTATTGTATAAACTTCGAATATCTTCCAAAAATTTCCAATTTTAAACACGTTTCTATTTGTGCATACATGACACGTCACAAATGAATGGTATTTTAGCACAAATACAGCTTCATTACACCTTAAGCATTGCCTTTGCTAATGTTTTTTAATCTACCTAAAATTATGCCTATCAGTCAGAAGTTTAAAAATATACTTTTGCTGTCCCACAAACTTCATGCATAGCGCATTGGTGCATGCTAACATACAACCTGAGGAAAAAAGCTTATTTCTTTCCAAATTGTTGCGCGCGTTTAAAGGATTGTTCATAACTGTCAATATAATTGAACATCTGAAATGATCCAAAGTTCTTCCCAGAAATAATTTGTCCCTTCAGTGTACTTGTCCTGTATGGCTGCTCATATGCACTTCCATCTTATCCTCAGTCAAGAGCTGGCCGCAAAATAAGCACTCCGATATCCCTGTAATCAAACCAAAATTTATTGTCAGAGGTTTTCCAGTAGGCTTTTAAAATCATTAAGGACAACGTATAATTTTTTGGTATAGTTTTAACAGTTCCGATTTGCTTATGTCAGGAAGTAGATTTATTTACCAGTCAACTTACCAGAGTGTTTATGCCGATAATGGCGCCTAAGGTGTCCTATTCGAGAAAACCGCCTGTTGCAAGCCAAACATTTTTCAGGCTGCTCACCCGTGTGCACTCGAAGATGTACATTTAGAGAAGATTTTGTGGCAAATTTCTTTGAGCACAGAGGGCACTGGAGAGGCCGTTCACCTGTGTGCGTTCTCCGATGTTCAATTAGATTTTGGTTGTTGACGCAGCGTTGGCCACAATCTCCACATTTATATCGATCCGAGTGAACCAGCTTATGAGTTCGAAGGTAAAAAGTGCTCTTGAATTGTTTGTTACAGTATTCGCACTTGTAAGGTATTTCTTCAGAATGATATACTTTGTGGTGTTTCAAATCATCACTACGCGCAAACGATGAATTACACTTGTCGCATGAATAAGGTTTCTCACGAGTATGTACTCTGGAGTGTGATCTTAGATTGCCTTTTTGAGAGAAACTCCTTGCACAGGAGTTGCACTTGAAAGGTTTGGCTCCTGTGTGCACCACTTGATGTGATTTAAGACTGCCTAATTGGCTGAAAAGTTTATGGCAAATGTCGCAAACAAATGGTTTGTCTCCATTGTGTATTCGCTTGTGAGTCGGTAATGAACCATTTTGGGTGAATCCCTTTTGGCAGATATCACACTTGTACGGTTTCTCCCCTGTATGAACACGTGTATGTCTATTTAAATCTGCTTTGCTTGAAAACGTTTTTTCACAAATGTTGCATAAATGTCGCGTTTGGGGCATTGTGACACGGTTTTAAATTTGAGGTATTCACATGCAATTGCCAGGGGTGAACTTTTTATACTGAGCTCCAGTGCAACTATGACAACATCTGGATACAAAAAGATGAGATACCAATCATTGGTTTGCGAGCACGATCCAGTTTTCATGGAGCCCAAGAAAAAAATAAATATATGGTGAGCGCATTACTAAGTAGCGTGATATTCGATGACAAGGGGCATTTTGTAAGTTTTCTGTTCTACTTAGGTAGTTGCACTTGTAATTCTTTCTATAAAAGCCAATTAAACCTTGTCGCAGGCAATTCATAAAAACCAGTGTCACAGTAACCCCAGATAACCTAGAAAAGCATATCATGTACCAAACTAAGGGTCCGGTGATACACCTTCATGTAAGAAGACTTTGAATGCATTGGGTTGTCTTTACAAGTACGTAGGTCTTAAGGTTTATAAATATTTACATTTTGAAAACTTGTTTAGACTAGATTGCCCAATTGTTTCTTCTTATCATATTTTTTAAGGTACGTTAAAAGCTTAGGTAAGTTACTATTAGGAAGTTTCAAGTGCACGGTAGTACTCAGGTGAGCAAACATTACTTTATTAAGGTATCAACGAATCAATTCAAAGGATTTGAACCATTGTCAGGTTTGGTACAAAATATTTTTTCAGGTGCTGTATCTTTGCAAATTTTTCTTAGTGAATCAGAATATCTGACCAGTTAGCTCGTTATCTTCGCAGCGAAAATCGTGTGAACGTATTGCTGTGTTTTGTACCGTTCTGTAAATTTGTAAAGTTCCTACATGTGAAAGGCTGTAAAAACTTTACTTTCAGCGTAAAACCTTTCTCAAAATACGACAGTGCCAACCAGAGAGATGGTACTTGACTATTCAGTTGAAAATTCTGTAAAGCTGTCCAACGTGTGCTTACGTTGTATCCAAATACCACCAGCATCATTTTGCAAGAACTCCAAAGTGTCTTGGTTAGGTTAAAACTGTAAGAACAAGCATTCTGTACTAAACATGTTCATGAAGTTTTGCTGTATATCTATGCAAAATGCTGATTGACATACAGGCCTTTGGTGCAAATGAAATGTTTTCTTAGAGTTTAAACGAAACACACATATAATGATGGCATCTCTACCAGAAAGGGTACACATAGCATAATTTATTTTCTGCAGTATTTTGATCATCATCATCAAGAATCACATTTGTAAGGAGTTTCGAGTGAGTGTGTAGCTTTGTGGTCTTTGAGATCGCCACTTTGTGCAAATGACGTGTGACACTGGTCGCATGAGTAAGGTTTCTCACCTGTATGCACTCTGGAGTGGCTTTGCCAGATTACTCTTAATGGAAAACCTTTTTTCACAGATGTCACACTTGAAAAGTTTGTTTCCGCTGTGCACAAATTGATGTGTTTTAAGGTCACCGGATCTGGTGAATGATTTCTGACAAACGTGGCAAACGTACGGTTTGTCTCCTGTATGTATTCGTTTGTGATCTGCTAAAGGACCATATTGTGAAAAATCCTTTTGGCAGACTTCACACTTGTACGGTCTCTCTCCCGTGTGTACTCTTGTGTGCGTGTTTAAATCAGAACCGATGGAAAATGTTTTCTGACAAATGTTGCACAAGTGTCGCTTGGGTGGCATTGTAAGCAAGTTTTAAATCAGGGGGTTTTGCATTCGATTGTCAGGATAATAGTTTGCTCGTGCTCACAATGTCTCGAAAATTGATCAAGTTGTTAGTCGATGCCTTATTTGTTAGTGTGTCTTTTTAACTACTCAGCAGAAAGGAACAGAAAATTCAAGTGAAATTGTTGCTTAACTGTGTGCTAAATTTATAGATCTTTTTTCAGAAGCAATGAGAATGTGAAATGTGAAGGTTGTCGTTTTAATGAAAATTTTACACCCAACTTGTTCCTCTGTAAAACGTTGTTCAGATCGCTAGACGTTCCTGCTGCCGAAGTACTGTAAAAGTCAGAGTTGCTGCATGCTATCTATAAATATCACAGGTCGAATAAACGGGATAATTTTTTCATAGACAGATACACGTTCACACAAACAGGTTCCTAGTATGTCTTGTGCTCAGTTTCCTGTTCATGTATTTATGCTTATGAGTCTTACAACTCACAAATACTGAAACTAGACTACACATTTGCAAACAACTGCCTGGTTCTTCCATCCTAATACCAAGTATATATAAGGGTACCTCACGTATGTTTGATGACTTATGCATAGTGCATTAACTCTTGACTTTTTTGTCGAACAAAAGCAAAGCCTGGTAGTAGACAAGTCAATATTTTACTCAAAAAAGTTGACAGTGTAAGTCGTAATTTGGTGCAAGTTAAATAAAACTGTAGTACATTTGTGTATTAATATGCCATGCTTACTAGGAAAGTTACCTTAGGGCCCAATCAAAGTCAACAAGTACATACCTTGTCTGATACAGTTTTTTACGTGGATCAAGATTTACATAATCGTTTTTCTGGGTGGGCTTATGAGCTGAGAAAATTTCTCGGGAGTCGTTTACAACCATGCCATAGGGGAACTCGAGATGCTTCGAGCAGCCAAACTTGTGTGAAACGGTGCCCATCAGGTCAAAAATTACAACGCGCATCACCTTACACTCGACTAAAATAATTCGCCCTTTATGCGACCTCTCTGTCACCACAATGTCTTCAGTTGGTCTCACCCCATTTGGATACCGCAACTGTCCATCCCGCTTGCCGCAATCGCCAAACTGGAATTCGAAGCGTGCTTCTCTGTCGAAAATTTGAATACGATGAATATTTGTGTCCCCAACAATGATTTCATTGTTTGCATTGACGGCCACCCAAGACGGTTCAGTGAACTGCGACTCGGCAGTTCCAAACTCGCCGAACTTGCAGTGATAAATCATCTTCTGGCGTTTAATTGCCGGTGCATTTTGGTATTCACTGTCAGATCCAATCGACCACTTGGAGTTAGAGCACTGTGTGTTGGCTTCCAAGTTGGAAGTTCCAACTGGTTGTTATAAGGCGCTGATGTGAGCTCCCTGCCGCTCAATCGATTCACGAGAAGCATGGAATTTTGATGATGAGTACGGCCATCATTGGAACTGCTAATTTATTCACTGTCCATCCCAATGAGGACACCATTTCCTTCGCCATTTAAATTTCTACAGTTGCCATTCATCTGTGTAGTCATGGAACTTGATAAGCCATTTTGATGGCCATTGTTCACCTGACCTCCATTGAGCAGTGGGATGGCAGAGCCGTCACCAGGTCGAGCAATTGGGACAGGTGGCTGTTTCTTGATGTTGTTACCGTTCGGAGTCATGATCTCATTTCCCGTTGTCCGCATTTACAGTATTGCGGATGGTAGCCTGAACTTTATGCCCAATTAAGACTTTAAATCAAAATGTAAGTGAGTTTTGAACTTATCAAACTGATGCTGCTCTACTATACCAATTTAAGTACCGATTAAAGGGTAAAACCTAGGCGTAATAAGGGCAACAACAAGTTGGTTACGTTGTACTTATTCTACTGATGAAAATCAAATTTAAAGTTTGGTGTTGTGTTAACTTAAATATTGTTTTATGAATGTATTTGGAGCTTGCTCACTCTTCAGAGGCTCAAAATGATGCCTGACATTATTAAGTAATGGGAACTAACAAAGTAATGAAGAATCTATCGTCAGAAATTTTATTATTTTTTAAATCATAAATATTAATACTAAAATTAGAGTACCAATTTTAAAGTAAACAAACTATCTACTATTGTGTATATAAAACATTACAAAATATCTCCCATCAAAACTTTTTGTTCTTGGGAGTGACATTTATTAATATATAACATACGGCATAACCAAACATCATTATGTGTTCCCAATTATTAATATGCTTAGCAAAAAACTGTTTCGTTTAAATTTTGTGACAAATTATGTACATATACTAATATTTTAGGAGATGAAAAAACACGAAAACGTAGCTGATGGAAAGAAAATTTTTACACTTTCCCGTCATATTCTACAGTTTGATGACGAAACTCAAATTCAATCCAATATTTTAGTAAGCAGGTAAATGAGTCGGAATACCAGTTAACTATTGCTACGTGGTTTGAAAAGTATTTCCATTTTTCTAATGTCAATTCGCAATCAAAGTAGTTCGCCTGTGTGTTTATGTATATGTGCTTCCATCTTATCCTCTCGCATCAGTTGGCAACAAAACAAACACTCAGGGAGACCTGATCAAATCAAAATTAATTTTGATGTTTTCGGCACGGAAACAGTTAAATATTTAAAACAGAGGTTGCCTGTTACATAATATCTTACCTAAATGTCGACGCTGATGGTAAAGCAGCGTACTTAGATCAAAAAAGCGTTTGTCACAAATCAAACATTGTTCAGGCTTTTCGCCCGTATGTGTTCGTAGATGCACGTTTCGGACAGATGTGGATGCAAATTTCTTTTTGCAAAATTGGCACTCGACCGGTCGTTCACCATTGTGGATCCTCCGATGTACATTTAGACTTGACTTGCTGTTGCAGCTCTTGTCACATATCTCGCATTTGAATCGATCTGAGTGAAGCAGTTTGTGCATTCGTAGGCCATCACCAGTCTTGAATTGTTTGTTACAAATATCGCATTTGTAAGGCGTTCCCTGGGAGTGTGTTTCTTTGTGGCGTTTGAGATGGCCTCTTTGTTTAAAAGACACATGACAGGTATCGCACGAATAAGGTTTCTCACCCGTATGCACTTTGTAGTGCGTTTTCAAAGTACTTTTCGCGGAAAACCATTTTTCACAGATGTTGCACTTAAAATCTTTTTTCCCGGTGTGAACGACTTGATGCTGCGGAAGGCTTGCAAATTTGGTGAAAGATTTCTGGCAAATGTTGCATCTAAATGGCTTTTTCCCTGTATGGGTTGTCTTGTGCTTGGTTACTGCGTTGCTGTTTTTGAAAGTCTTTTGACAGACTTCACATTTGTAGGGCCTCTCTCCCGTATGAACTCGAATATGCGCATTTAAATTGCCCTGGTTGGGGAAGGTTCTTTCACAAATATTGCATGCATGACGCTTTGAGGCGGGTGGCATTGTTCACTGTTAGACTCACTACAACTAAGGAAATTAAGGAAACAAACTTTAATTCGGCAGGTACAAATTACTGACAAAGAAAATACCTCGTAGCATTCGGACTCTTCGGAGAATTATTATATTTGATGATAGATTTTGAAAATGGGTTTGTGAATACTGCTAATACTTAACTTGATGCATGAAGTCCTTTTAAATCGCCAAGAAAAGAAAGGACATCTATTTTTTTATGCAGAAGCAAACTATATACAATATTTGACTTATAAATTCATATTAACTTGCACGGATTCACTTAAAGAAGTACCTAGCGAGATATACACATTCACAAAACTTTTACACGTACATACTTGCACGTAGTATTGAGTATTGAGTATTGATTTATTTAACGTCAATAATGTTTCAGCATAATGCTGATTTCCAAACATCAAGACAA
>JAQIXW010003372.1:0-13292 GCA_034700685.1 Willowsia buskii | reverse complement strand
GCTCGTTTGGGGCGTTCCGATCAGTAAAAATGGCTAATTTTTACATTTTCGTAATCTACGCATCCAAAAACCATATCCTGCAAATTTTCAGCGAAATCAGTGACAAAAAGTTTGGGTCACTGATGCGACCAGATTAGTTGGATGGCTCTTTAAGTATATATCATCATTGTATTCTCAGATACCGTCGCGCATGATGTCACAAAAGGTTTTTAATTTGTATAACCGCAGGGTACGCTTTCATCTAAAAAAAACTATTTCATATTTTAAAACACTAAATTATACTGAATCAACGCTTGACGTATTTTTTTAAATCATAACTCATACTAACGGCAGTTAACACTATCCTTATGTATCTGTCATCATTTGCAGAGTTCAAGTCTCCATAAAATGTATTCAGAGATTCACTCAGGACCTTGGAATACCTGACCTTGACGTTATGAGCCATGTTCGGGAAATGCTGTTTAAAATATCGGATCAAATTTACCCATGGTCGTATAGAGGATCGTCTCCCAACTTCTGCTTGGCCACTTGCTCTAATTTTCTACAGAACGGAAACAGAAACAAGTGACGAATTACATGTTTTTTCCGTCAAAATAATGGCAACGGACAATCAATAAATGCAAATATGCACGTCTTTCTCGCTCTATTATTTCTTTCAAATGAGTTGCTTCATAGTTCTGAATAAAACCGACGCTCAGATTTGAAGAAAAGCACAGCAAGAGTAAAACAATGAATCAATTGTCGATTGTCCTGTTGGAATGCATCACACGATCATTTCAATTAAGCAGAATTATAAGCCATTAATTTGGGATGCACTAGAAACCATATATTATACAATGAAACTCTTCACATGCAGTACGATGCTTCAAATACATAGCTAGTACGAAGAAACGTGGTTTTGCTTAAGGCTTCCTTTACTTTAAAAGTATTTCCACGTATTTGCACTTTGCCTTAACCGAAGTTGTAAATTGGTGCTTCAATAAACACGAATGTGGAAGATTATCTGATCATTGCACTCAAGTATGACATTTACTTGAACGGATTTTTCGGAGCGATTGAGATCTGGAGTAAATTGATCTCCAATCCATTCAGTTCCAAATATTATTCCCTTTTCAGTGCAAGTCGTTTGAAGTAAAAACTCTCGAGGTGTAGTTTTTTCAAAGATAAAAGTTATTATTACTGCCGTTAAAACACATGGATTCCACTTCCAAACGATTCAAATAAAAAACGCTATTAAAGAAGCATGACTTGATTATGATATGAGGTAATTTTGCATTGGGAAATATATTTTTTTACCTTGCAGTACAGTTTATTACGTGCTAGTACTTACTTGGTCCCAAACAAGTAAAGCTGGATAAACACAAGGATAATCAGTTGGGTCGTTGGGTGTTGAGTGGATGTACGTACGGAACATTTCCATATTGAATGCGTCAGTTTATGTTATGGTGGTGGTGGTACCAAAAGAGGTTGCTTTTCCCCAAATCTGAGGCAATAGTTTTTCCAGCACATTTCAATAAATCAAAGCCTTTGATACACAAGACAGCATAGCATGTACATAATTTAAAAATTTTCTTTGGCTTGCTTACATGACGTAGAAAGGTCAACTATTACATTTTTAAAATTATTTCACCATCCCAATAGTTAAATTGTTCTTATAATACTAACCAAGATTTTAAGATAAGAAGCAAAACACTAACAGCTTATTTTAAAACAGTTTATTACATTAACGTTTTTTAATGCATAAATACGTACTCTTTTAGAACTACAAGCTAACTGCGAGCCACCTACACATTTCATCCCATTCAGAACTTTTAGCGAAGAATCCATCCAAGCACAAAACTGACACTTTTCAAACCTACTCTACAAGTATTAATTATATGGCTTGTAAATACAAAAACTCATTAACAAATAATTACAACTTAAAAATTATTGGAAACCTGAAAAATGATTCACTGACTATTATGTATTCTTCTCTTCTCCAAAGAAATTACATATGGTTTGGGTTATACGCTCTTTGTACATATCGTTACTCCTCTAATGAGCAAACTCTCTGTCGGGAAAGGCGCAGGGATCAATTATCGCCCAACCGGAAGACGATCTTTACCCAGATTGATGATGCATTGAGGAAAGTGTTTCCAGTGATGAATTTGGCCTGCAAAAACACCATTAAAAATAATTTAATATTTTCCCAAAACAAATTATTTTTCTCATAATCGCATAATTAATTTAAATGTTGCCCTTACGTGAACGAATTAGTCAGCGTCGTCATGACAAACGTAGCCGGTACGAACATGACAAAAAAAGCTTAAAGAATAGGCGACTCCCTCTTCCTCGTAGTCATAAACTTTCTTATAATGAACATTATCATAAGCTCGGATTCCTTCGATCGATGGTGTCACAGATGCTGTCTCAGCCAGTAGATCATTTCCGAGGGAGAGTGGCGAAGAATGGGTCGATGTCCGAATGCTGGACTTGTGTTGTGATTTAATTGGTGATAAGCGGCGTCATTTAATAGGTACTGTAGCTTATGATAATTACATTACATAATTCTACTCTTATTGAATCCTAACTCATGTACTTATTTCTAAAGTTAATACAAAAAATTTACACAGATTACCTCGTATACATAATATCGTATATCTTAGATTACTATCAATTATTCTCATAACTTTTACTTACACATTGGATAATATGCATAGAGGAAGGTAATAGGAAAGAATATGTATGATAAACATTAATCTCGTACTAAAACTAAATATAATGAGTGAATTATTTCTATTCTACTGTTATAATTTCGATTTCTGGGATAATTTCAGTCACATTGTCATCCGACATAAGCTTAGGTTTTTTATGGTGGAAAATTTTGTTGGTACTCGCTGAATCAATGAGTGATCTTCTCATCCCTCTACGACGTGTATGTGCTTCTCTCCTCATGATCTCTGAACTTGTGCCTGGAGATGGAGCACCTTCCTCAATGTGTTCGGGGCAGTTTCGTTGCATAGCAAACGGTGAGTTCATACATCCTGTAATTAAAAATTCAAGTCGTATAAGATTTAAGATTTAAGCAATTCGAATTGAATATCAATCGTGGTCGTCTGTTAATTGCAACTCTGAAAAATTATTATATAATGCTAGAATATTTAGACGCACCCATATGCTCACAGAACATTGTCGTGATTGATCCGTTTCGATCTGAGATGATAATTCGACTGTTTTCCTGCATTTCTCCTTTCATGTCGTATTTGTATGAAAACACAGTTGATGAACTTGGTTGCAGCTGCAGCAGTGATCTCTTTTCACGAATCATAATATCAAGAAGCCGTCTCGCATTTGTGTAAAAATGCGCTGGAAAATTATAGAATGAAAATTAAATATTATGCATTTGTATACGCGACATCATGCATCAGTATCAGAACTCGACTACTGCACTGCAATTACTACCTACTAGCTAAAACAAGGTTATACTTCCGGAATTCATTGCAAGTATTAAAAAACTGTGCATTAAAGTAAATCCTCCGAATTCATTGCTCAAAATCCCAAAATTCTAAATTTTGCAGTTACAGCATTATTACGTATTTCAATATTTAAAAATATATACAACCACTGATAATGATAATGAACTGCAATGCTTTTTTGCAACATAACTCCAGACACAGACGAAATCACATTCAACGCCGCACCGCATGAACTTCCGTGCAGACTTTCCGCATCGCTCAAGCGTAGAAGCGCGTACTTTCATACTTACTTAACTCCATCTGTGAGTGAATATGTGTGAATGCGTTCATTTTGATTATGATGATGACGACGATTACGGCGACGAGTGCTCAGATGTGGTATCTCCCCCACAGGCTGCAAAATACCTCCTCCAGGCTGCAAATTGCTTCCTTCAGGCTGTATCCTCCAAGCTGCAAATTACCTCCTCCAGGCTACAACTTGCCTTCTCCAAGCTGTAAAAGTAGGATGCAAATTACCTCCTCTAAACTGCTAATTACCGAGTGCATTTTCTTAGGCTGTGCATCATGTAATGTATCATCAGCGCTAGTCGTGTTTA
The DNA here is from genome assembly GCA_034700685.1 of Willowsia buskii. Lineage (NCBI taxonomy): Eukaryota > Metazoa > Arthropoda > Collembola > Entomobryomorpha > Entomobryidae > Willowsia > Willowsia buskii. The sequence goes on along the minus strand of JAQIXW010003372.1, from coordinate 9,241 downwards.
GAGGAGTGCTAGTCGTTGTTAGAGAAATGGTAGTAGTCGTTTTTAGATAAGTTTTAAAATTTAATTTGTTATAGCACTATCCGATCAAGAAATTGTCATCAATCAATTAATCCCAATGCAAGTGCCTAATTAACGCTGCCTCCGATTTAAATAATTCTTTTTTTGTTGAAAAGAGCGTGATCGAAAACCTCTAAATATAAATTTGTAGCAACTTGTAATTTTTGAAAATCATAAGCAATATTTGTCTCTCAGCTTATCAAACACAACAATGGAACCTCATTGTTTCTCTTAATTTTCTTACTTATTAGAATGTGACTTAGAAATACGTTATTGATCTGGCTTGACGTGTCATTAATTAGTTTATCTTTAATTTAAAAAAATACTTTTTGCAAGGTTCATTTTACATTCTAATGCTGGTCTAGGAGCAGTAAGAGTGATTCGGAGTTCAGTTCTCGCTATACTATTTTGTAATGCATAGTGAGGATAGGACGGGTATCAAAATAACATGGAAAGGAGAAGCGCTGATTTTTGTAAGTCCGAATCACTTACTGTTCCCGGACCGTAATACATCATAATGAGTTGTAATAATTAATATAACTCATTAACTATAATACATTTTTAATGTATCCAAGGTTGCAATGTTTAATAAACTTAATCAGCATTGACAAAAATTAACACGCGGAACCAAAAGCATAGTCAAGCGAACCTATGCTCGATTCGTGCCGTAATGGTAATTCATGCACATACATACTATAATGTACCCAGCACTGATTTGAATAATTTACAAATTTAACTGTAGACCCAAAACGGGTGAGAGTTGCTGTCTGTAATTTTATATTTGGAGGCTTTCGATAATGCTCTATTCAACAAAAAAAATAATTATTCAAATCGGAGGCGGCGTTAGTTATTAATTAGGCACTTGCATTGTTAGCTATACTGCTACTGCAGATAGGACTTTTACTACAAATTTGCAGCCTGGAGGAGGCAAATTGCAAATTACAGCCTGGAGGAGGTATTTCGTAGTCTGTGGGGATTCCACCGCGATAATGTGATGGGTGAAGTTAGTGCATGTGGGCTGCTGCTGGACATTCGAAAATCATCTTCAGTCATTAGCAGACTATTCCTCGGGGCAAGGTGATACAGAGGATTATTGAGTTAACCCTTTGAGCAGGTGAGGCGGCAAGCAAACCAAACCAGGATCCAACCAAAATATGCATTTCCTAGGTACTTTGTATAAATGCAGCATATTATGAGAAAAAGGTGTATATATTATGTAAGTGCCTGCAAGCGCAAGCATGCCTTTCTCGTTTACGCAAAGTACCTATGCATTTCCTAAATATTTCGGATATCTGCTTCACTTTTCATCTTTGTTTTCCCTCATGCATGGAGATGTACGAGAATTCAATTTAGAGCGCAACAGCCACAGCAATACACTTTCAATGCAACGAGTGGTGTGCATTGTGCTTGAGCATGTTTCATGGTGTACCTAGCTGGTATCTCAGCAGCTTTGCTTATTCGTATGGAAAGAAAACCTTTTTGTACTGTTACAAGAAGTTGCATGCATGCACTCAGCAAATCAAGTGACCGGTGCAAAGTGCGCTGGACGTTTTCTAAAACTCAAGTCTAAGTGGGTGTTTTCCTGACTGGAAAATAAGAATTTCAGCGGCTAGGTTTACAATATTAACAACATTATACTTACGAGTCATCATTATTGCATTTAAAATCGTTGCAAAAGATGCTTTTATTTCTCAGACCACCTGTTTGCCTGCCTGCTGTCATAAGAAGTCATGTAAATGGTTTACATTTACATAAATGGATTTTCACAATCGCCATACATTAATAAATTGTTTTACAATGGCACTCCCCTCCACATAATACAAAGTACTAACTTTATAAGCGTTTCCTGTGTGCAATAATTTACCAAGTGAACTAGAATTTCGTACACCCACCCAGTACTCAACGTAAGACCGGCAAATAGTTAAAAATAATAAATTTAAAAACAATACAATTAATACAGAAGCCCCCAACTTACCTCTTTTTCGTTAGTTGTAGAAGCGACGCCAGGATCCCCCATATAGAGAATCACCCAATCACCCTTGTCGGTTAGCGGTAGCACGACTAGAACCGAAGTTAGCGTGAAAGCAATTAGGATTTTCAGTATCAGCAGTACTTTAAATGTGACCACCGTTTCACCTTGAGTCTGTGTTAAGTTAACTATCTCTGTCGTCGACTCTTGCTCCTTCTCCATTGAAAACTTATCGTATACAATTTCTCTCTCGTATATTTTAGAATATAGTTACCGACCACATATCACCAATCACCATTAGCAGAAACATTGAAATCTAGGCTTTCGCGAAATAAGCACCTTTTCTCTTCTTGTGTTGTTGTTTGTACCTACACTGCTGTATGGCGTATGGTATTTTTTATTCTAATCGCCTAGTTCTCTTTTATTTTCCTGCGTACTTGTTTTCGTTAACTACTATATTGTTGGAGTTGAAACTAGCATAAAAATAATCCTTATCTATTATTTGTTTAGAGCTCAGCTCGCTATCAAACTAAAACTAATATGTTCTCTCTCTCTCTCAATCTCAATCAGACTCTCAATCAGACGACTTTGTTCGGACCACACTTCCAACGGCGAATGAATACTGAAATGTGATGCTGAATCGTTGAGGATGACTCGCACTTCCTAAAATATCATAATTTTGGGAATATTTTTTTGCAACGATGATAATATTTATTTTTATAATTAAGTCCTTTTAATTATCAAAATCAATCAGCAATCACGCAAAAGTACAATCAAAATGCCAACTCTGTAGCGCACTGTACTAACTATTGTCATTGTACAGAAAAAAATACTTGCTCTCAATCTTTTCAGAAGAGTTGTGTAGACGACTGAATCTAAAAGTAAAAAGTCTGCTCTGATGGATCAGCCAGCGCACAACAAATACATGGTCAAACTTGATCTGAGAAAAGTGCAGCCGCAAAGGTTTCAGCGCCTTTGGGCTGCATGCTACTACATGAAATTGATGGGGAATGAGAATGCCCCAAAATTCAATGCTGACTCAAACGCCAGTTTTTGACAACTATATCTTTAAATCTCTATCTAGAAAGTTTGTTGAACTGCATAGATAATAATATCGCTTCTTCAAATTCAAATGTATGGTTTTTTTTCGACTTGACAAGGCAATAGGCAATCACTCGATTCACTCGTGTCGCCAGTGCAATATTGATGGCATCCTCGATACTTAATAAATGTTGTTATGCCAGAATTCTAATGTGAAGCTTTTTTGTTCTGGTTGTTTGTTTTGTGCCTAACTACTGCGAATCTCGGTCAGACCACACAATTGGACTAGCATCACGCCACGCCACGCCTTGACATGATGACTAGTGAGACACTTTTTGAGAGTGATGTGCCGATGTTTACGTTTGTGGTTGAAACGGCATCCAGAATATTTGACAGTAAAATCTGCTCTCATGTGTCGAGAAAACATTCTGCACGTTTACAACCCGATCAAACAAAAGCGGTCATGTGCAGATGTAGATATCATCATAATCATGACCACATTGCATGTTCTCATTTGAATGCAATGACAGATAATTAAATAGCAAATTGTTCGTTTCACCCTTTTCCAGATTACGATGCATTAAAAAGACAGATGCTAGATACGTAAATGTCTTCTATTCTATAGATTAGAAATGACAGAAAAAAATTATACAATAAGGTTTTATTCAGGCATTTTTTTGAAACTACGTTTTCGTTTCCTTTTATACCAAAACTGGAGGAACATGACATGAAACTATGACGCTCAGTGCTTATGATTTGATTTAGCATGCAATTAATATTGAGAAACACTCCCAGAAGTAATACCAGCAATTAAACTTGCTACATATGATTAAAAGTTTAAGATATAAATAGAAAGTAATACACTAAAAAGTTTATTAGCTCCCTTTTGTGAATAGTATATGTGCATGTAAAGATATATTACATCTTGAATACTTTACATCCGTACAATTTTTAAGTTTACTTCCGACTACTACTTTTTCAGCACAAAAACAAACAAACAATCAAAACAAAACCATTACTCACGAGGATATTGAATTAACCAGACTCAAATCGAAAAATTAAAAAAAAGTAATTGTAAACATAGCGTTGTCCTAATCGTCGTACAGGTACATGTTTAGTGGAGAAGAGAATGTGAGCATACAGTTTTCACAACGGACACCGGAATTGACGACGCCTGTAATTGTTGACGCAACAATTCTCCCCAAGACAGTCATAGACGAAGATTTGGCTCCATTAGGAATCCCTCCAGTAACACATTCGCTGCAGACATACTTTCCACGTTTGTTTTTCTCTATCACGAGTCCATCCCGAGTAGCCACCATGCTGAACAGGTCAACATCATTTATACATTCAACGTCAAATTTATGGGGTTCTATATCTCCGAAACAGAATTCGATACGTGATGCGCCACGGCTACGATTTTCCTGGCAAATAAATGCAACTGCTGAATCCTACAGTAAATTTAATATATGTTGGTATTATTGGTATTACGATGTTCGATTATAAATGCCATACTTTATTATGTGAATGCTTGTGTCTTGTGTGCCCCATGCCCATCTTTACAACGGCAGCCTCACTGGGAAGATAATACTCCGTCAAGTTCGTCTTGTACTCGTGTAGGCCACGTAGAAATTGTTTGCAGCTACACGCGTACCTGACGTGGCGACTACAAATAACAACACTTGCGTGTTTTAGAAACATTGATGGAAGAGTCTTCTGTGCGTCTATACATTCTGTTAATGAGAGAACATAAACAAATTTAAACACAGAGGTGTTTAGTTTAGAGTTTGAAAGAGAGTAAATTAAATTTTTTATTTTTTGAGTTGAATTACAAAAAACCTGCGGGTACACGACTAGTGAAGCAACATCCTTTGTTTTGACTGGTCGTTTAACCATGGCACATACTTTATAGCCTCCAGATGGAAGTGCACCCATGAACAGACGTTCGGATGAACTGTTGTTACACGCGTATACGCAAATCCCAAAGCTCCTCAATGTAGCAATAAGTTCTTTGGTTATATTCTCCTGCCATTCCATAACCTTCGTCTCCTCACTAACGCTTTTATAAGTAGCAACCAACGTATTAAAACTTAACAGCTCATCTGCTGATGCAATCGCAAACAAGTCCATCTGCTCTGAATCCATGACCAATTCACTAAGCTTGTCTCCCATGGTGGGGCCCTTACAAAACATAGCATTAGTTTTAACGGCCATCTTGCACAGTAGCGCGAGTACAACCTCTACAATCAAACAATTCTGAGGGAGTTCTGAGATGCTGTTGTTAGCTTGATTGGCCAGCACCTTCCTTGTCAAGATCTTGTCTTCGTTTACTGCTGCTTCTAACAGGGCTTCCGAAGTAGCAGGTGAACAAGACATGCGGACAAATGGAGAATTGGAAGGTCTGGGAGCGGTGGAAGTGAAGGACATTGGAGAATTTGCTTCCACACAAACTCTACTATTACTCCATCTGATGTCGCGCGCGAACTGTTGAAATGGTATTTGTTTATAGACAAGTAGATGTCCTGCATCTGACACGCTTGCCGCGAGTAATTGTCGACCTATTCCTACTTCGTATATGGTATAACCATTGAAGTCCATTCCACTGCTGGCCAATTCCTCAAGCATTTCCGCTCACTCTCAGTCTTAAAATTAAGTTCCAAATGACAAATTTTCGAATGTAAGCTTTCAGATCTACTAACTGGTTTGAAATAATTTCTGGTGGAATGTTTATAATTGCTGACATAAATATATGATTTTCTGTTGTCGAAGCTGTCTCAAATATATTTTTACGGAAACGTAGATATTTGTTTTGCTTCCATTCCATATGTCGAGTATGAACAAAGATATAAATTGGTAAAGACGTTGGAGTTATTAAAAATAACGACGGATAGCGCGGAACATATAAGTCGTGTTCCCACAAATATTTTGGAGCAAATAAATTTACTTCTGCAATGCGGTTCCAGGGCTTGGAAAACATGATAAACCTTTCCATCGACAATGTGACACAATAACTTTCCCATTTTCTCCACCAATAGTCATATGTACGAACTCCTTCAAGTAGAGATGAAAAATGACAATGGAATCCGGCAAGGGTTGCGTTTTTGGTTAACATTTTATTTGGGGTCCACGCAAATTCCAAACGTCTTTCTGAAGGACATGGCAGTTTACCAGGGTACCTGCAACGCATGCCCAGAGATTGTGTTAGGCTTCTGACTATTATAGGATGGGTTACTGAATTTGGGAGGTCGGTCGAGCGAAAATTATTTAATGCAAGTAGACAGTGTTTATCACCAAGTGGATTTAAAAGTTCGTGCAGATCCATAATTGTTGGGAAATCCTTTACAAACATTGTGTCTAAATACAAGCGCCGTGTAATATTTGCAAAATTATCGTTGTCACCCGAAATCTGGGGCTCCCATAATTCGGTAAAGTTTTCACTCAGTGCACTCTTAATATTATAGAGAATGACGGATGACTTACAATTTACTATAAAACAAGTAAAACATAATAAATAAATAACAAAAACTATAGCATTATAAAATATCTGCATTTTATGGATTGAATTGGTAAAAATACAAATCAATCGTATCCAGTAGCTGTAAAGCGGTTTATGCGTATTTTCGTCCACATCAAGTTCCAAGTATTTTAAATGCTGATTGCGCAAATCTTGCTTTAAAAAATATATTTTTTGCACAAGTTGTAATACAAAGGAGGCTAATTTTATACAAAACTGCTAAATAAACGAGGTATTCTATGGAAAAAGATTTAAAATAACTTTCTGATAGTTTTCACAAAACTTTTATGAATCAAATTATTATCCCTGTAAGATTGATAATTCCAAATATATAGTACTTGACAATCTCTTATGATTTAAATTATCACTGACTAGGTTGTTTTTATCATTTTTTGGTTCTTATGGCAATATTAAATGGGAAAATTTGAATTGATTTCTGTGATTTCCGTCGAATTGTAGTTATCAAATTTTAGAAGTTGTTGCAATTAGCTGAAATGGTACAGTAAAACAGGCCAAAATATGGAATTACTTTTGAAACTCGTTTCCTAATTCATAAATAAGTTTGCTTTACACTAGTTTATGAAGTGCTTAAAGCTGGACATTATTATGTTAGCTTTGAAATAGTGGTATGATTGTAGATTCGCAGTACAGAATTTTTTCAGTAGTTTAAAACTCTTATTCTTTAGTGGCTATGCTTCCTTTAAAAAATATGCTGCTATATTCGTATATATTTTTAGTTGTAAGGTAGGTAATATGTTATTGCCAAGTGTAAAATATAATGCCAACCGTGATAATATATGGATTGTATCTTTTTTAGTTCAGGTTTGATATGGCTTGGATAGAAGAAGTATCACATTGTCATAAACTTAACTATTATTGAAATTTGCATCCTGTCGCAATTTTAATATATATTAATAGCTCAAAATGGGTTTTAAGCTTGCACGTAAGCAGGAAAGAAAGAAAATGAGTTCTTATTACAAATATGTTTTTAGACCTCATAAGTTTTGTAAAGCAATCTATTTCGCCTAACCAAACTCTTAAGTGCTTGCTTCATAAATAATATTTGGTCAATACCAGAGTATGTGGACAGTAGTGCTGAAACTTTATGCGCACAATTTTTTGGTATTCAATACTTGCTCCTACCATAAACGCTTTATCTAGAAATCCCGATATGGAAATTATTTTGCAAAATGTTTAGTGTGCACTACTCCTGTTCAATTTCACAATTTCCAGAGCAAGCTACAAATCTGCATTTCTTCTTTTGAATACAAAAACTGGCTACGATGAATACATCACAATTAGACATTGGCGAGGAAGAATATGGAGCATTTAATACTGGCATAAGCCTGAATGGCATTATGCCGTCGTTTGTGCGTACAAAACTCAAATATATGAAAGAATCAGGAATATGGAACTGGTAGATAAAGTTCGTTGGAGGAAATCTCGAATCACAGGGGCTCATTTCACCGGTAGCACCAACAATGAATGGAAATATCGTTGTAATATTTGTCATTTTGGGAGCTGGTATTTCCTTTCCTTTCCTGGTATGGCAATTGTTATTTTCTTGGTGAAAGTGAGACAAGCAGTTTGGAGGAGAGTGAAATTGTTTTTGCTAATGGTTGTGATAATGTATCGTTGCGTCGTTTCTTACCCATTTCTTTATATCCCTTCTGAAAAATTACAGTACTTTCGTACAGCTAAGAAATATGTGTACAAGCAAGTCGTAAATATCATAAACTTTTTGTTATATTGATTAATACATGCTTAATGCTTACATGGTTACAGAGCTGCACGTTCTTGTGAAAATCATATGGGAGTGGACTTGATGAAGAAAAAAACGGCGCGCGACTGCAGCCTTAAATTTTAACCCCACAGGCTTAAAATTTATAAAACACAACATGAACTAAAAACTCATGACATGGGGGTTTTCGATGTCGGAGATTTCAATGAAGATGGTCTCGTGACCCCATGACCTCACCTGACCCCGGGTTAAAGGGTCAATATTATAAAGATACGCAGTATCATGTTGAAACTTACGGTATGGGGGTTTTCAATGTCGGAAATTTCAATGAAGATGGTCTCGTGACCCCATGATCTCAGTTGACACAGAATTTTCCTGTTAAAGACATAATATGTGTCAGGTTGAAGGAAAACCAGGCTTAAATATAAGCATAAGAATTATTCACACTAGTGAGCTGAAATTTGGTGTACAGAGGTTATTGATATCCCTTATTAATTGTAAAATGCTGTCGTCGCCCTTAAACCCCGCCTAGACCCGTGGGGGCAATAGACAAAAATTCAAATTCGTTCTAGCGACCTGAAATTTTGTTTACAGAGGTTTAATAATTTTATTAGTAATAATGGATATTAAAAATCATTGAACACCACAAATAAGAAAGTAGGTAATATAACTGCTATTTATATTTACATTATTTATATTTATATATACTCTATCAGATTCGAATCCTCGTGCGGAAATTAAATGAATTTTTGCTTGCACTGGTTTGTCCGAATTTGGCATGAATGTACATTAGGCAAGGCAAGGCAAATTTAACTGTGACAACAAAGTTTTTAATGCAAGTCTTTAAGGGTTAAAAAGGGGGCAAAAATTAAATCGTAAATATCTCAAAATGTAGGCGTTTTCTAGGAAAAGTGATACG
>JAQIXW010003371.1:0-13292 GCA_034700685.1 Willowsia buskii | reverse complement strand
TGATCATAGTTTTCCTCTTCGAAATCAGAAGAGGCTCCCTCCAGCTCTCGTAACAAGATTCTTGGGTCCGGCGATGATGATGACTTCATTTTCGTCTCCATTTTTTCATTCATTGTCTGCTCTCAATTTCACAGTTGGAGTCACAGTTCACTGCATGTATAAAAAATGGAGTAATGTTTAGAATCATGAATCATAACTTATCCTAACAACGTCGTGAAGCAATACTGGTAACATAGGTGCATAATGCTTACAACTGATTGATTTACTTACCAAATATTACAAATATGGATACGGACTGCAGAGTAGTATTTGTATACGATTTGTTTACACACTTTCCCGTCTGGTTTTATCCAAAAAATTCCAATTTTATGGAGGTTGCTGGCTATTAGCGAACACTTCGAGATCTCCGCACGGTTTCCTGACTAATTCCGATTTTTTTCGGTGCTAATCAAATAATTAATTAGTGATTTGAAAAAAATAGTTTTGAAGAGCGCAAGGAACTGTGGTACGAGATGAGTCACAAACTAAATTGAACTGAAATGCCAGAGAAATGTATGGGTGAGGATAGGACGAGTAACATCGACTGGATTGGCAGGTAACTGATAATGCGACTGACAAGCTCCAACAAAATTGTCTTTCTTCGAGATTCACTGAAAAGGATTCAATAAATAATAGCTAGACTTTAAGCTGTAGAGGTGACAAAAATAGATGAGTAGATTCAGATTCAAAATTAACTCAATCAGAGGACAAAAGGAAGAAAAAGAAATGAGTACATGCGCACTTCTGTTTATCTTATGCAATGATGCCTGTAATAATGCAGCCTCACTGTTCCTCAAGTAAGACCTAAGACCGCGACAACTATCGGGAAGCCAAGGGAGCGGAATGCGTTTCGTCATTATCATACCATTTTATGTAGTTTGCATTTTAATCACTTCCATCTATTTTACGTCTACTTTGCATTTTTGTAAATAGTATTCCTCACCGACATCACATTCCACATACATTCAACATACAGCTTACCTGCTCCTGCAGCAACAAAACGTGAATTACATTGCTCCCGTAATTTGCAAATGCAATTTTGCAAGTTGAAGTGTTGCAACGATTTGATATAGCCAAAAGTTAGAAATTATGCGGATCAGAGGTTGGAATTAGAAAAGAAGTATTTGTTCCAAGAAGTCAAAAAAGTAGTAGCATTTTGAAGAGCGCAATTCTTTCTTACTATTGAATTTGACGATGATTCTTCCTCCATCCCACATTTTATGAAACGTCTTTTTGTTAGGAATTCTTTTTCAGAAATGCAAATTTGAAAATTATATCTTATCCATTAGTTATAGTTGTATGTGTTTAAGGGGAGAATCATATGCGTGTACACTTACACTACACACTAAACACAAAAAAAAGATTGTTTATTGTGAAGCTAGAAGCAAAGATTGCCTGTTTGATTGAATACGTGCATAATTTTTGGTTTTGTTGTTAGGTGTTTGCTTTTTGTTACTGAACATGAGATGCGGTATTTTCTTAGAATAGCAGGTCCTCGGATAGTGCGCAATACAAAAATTGCTGTAAAAACCGTAAATTTCATTGCCACAGCAAACCGTGAACGGCATTAAAATCAGCGTAAAAAATATGACAGGGTACTGATATACAATAGCTGGTTTGCTTAATGATTTACCCGCAAATATTCATCGCAATTAATAACTCTCTTTTTATTATTACTACGGCATTGTTTTAATACTCGTTTCGAGTAAGATTTATTGTTATTTGACTCTTACATATTTCTTAATTCTAACACAGCTAATATTCGAATCAGTCTGAATTATGAGAGATTAAACTTATTTCATGCATTATGTAACAGGTTGCATTTTCAAATTCGTTTGAGGAATAGAGATGGCAACTAAAATATAGACATTATATATTGATTTTTTTAAACGTTAACGTTAGTTTCAACAATTTAACCGTAAGTAAGATATTTATGTAAATTGAACAACCATGAAGGAAACTGAAATTAAATTCTCTATGAGAATATATGTAAGGTATAATAATCTGGTAGAGTTGAACTTGAAGCTTTCCATCCTTTTGTCGAAAGAAGTCCCACGTCCAGTAACGCTATGCTCTTCATCCCACTGAACTTTGTTTTTGTGCCTGATGTGAAAGGCATGACATTGAAAAGAAACAATGGTACAAAATTAAATATTTGTCATGTATTTTTACATAAACATAACGTACTATTCTAATTGTAGCGTAACTAAAATCACATACGTTATAGTTAAATACTTTGTCACTACTGCATGGCCAAAAATGTTTGGTTAGTATCCACTACAATAGTTGCTTTAAATTGAGCGAGAATAAGCACTCTAAATGGACTACATTTTATTATTTTTATTATTAATTAATAATTATAATATTGTTATTGCTATCAATTTGTACATTTTGATAGTAATGGCAATGTTTAGGCTAATAGCTAATTCTATCACTAAATTTCAAAAATATTGAAGAATAGCGTGAATGTTGGGCAAGTGTTTTTACTTGTGATGTATAACACACGGATTGCTAAATCTTCTTTTCAGAGATCTTCTAAACGTGTAACTTGGATTCTGGAAACGACTATTGCTGCTACTCTGAAAGCTAGGATTGGAGTCACTGTCATCTGCTCCTGCCCATAAAGTTAAATTTGATAGATTAAACAGAGGGCAAGGTCAAGAACCCAGTTGGGCTTCATCAGATGATGGATGAACTATTAACACGACGTCTCCACCAACGTTTATTAGACATTGCCCCTACAAAGAATAATAATAATAATAACAATTAGCTTGACAAGCTTGACTCTTTCAATATTTTTCATTAGTAATTTCATATTTCATAATTTCCATAATAAGATTGTCTCAGTACCTGATTTTTATGGGGGTTATGTAAAAGTGACAATTCTGTCATGAAGTACGAAACCATAGCGTTTCCACCAAGAGCAGCGACGTGAGCTCGTACAATTGCTAAAATCTCGGCAACAAAGTTATGAACAAAACCACTAAGCCCTCCATTCTGTAAAACAATAAATCATACCATTAAATTCAGAGTTTGTAGAAACATAAAATATAAACTTTAGCTTATGTATAGATCAAATAAAAAAATAAAATAAATTCTTGTTACCTCTCGAATGCTAGTGGTCTCTCTGATAAAGAAGAAGTTGAGATTTCCTAAATACTTCTCAATTCTAGCTCCAGGAATGTATGATAGTGGCGTAATTTCCACCGTATATTTAGGTTTCGGACTAAACTGCAAAGCCTATACGAGACGATTCAATTTAACACATTAACTCATTTCTTAAATCTGATAGAAGAGGGGGAGTGAAACTCGGATGTGAAGTAAGAGACACCACAAAAGCACAACAAAAAGTGACATACACAAAATACACAATAATAATACCACTACAATGAAGTATTAACTTATTCGTTAAAAATTGTCAACGGTTTTCGAATTTAAAAAGCAGAGGATTTACCTGATTGATTTTAAAGTACCTACGTTAATATAATCAAAAATGCAGACAAAAGCATTAAAGCCTGCTACATTTACGTTGTGAAAATCCTGTTTATTATGAAAATATATATAAAATTGAGATCTTTCGTTGTGAAAAAAAAATCATTTAACTAATGAGCACATGCTAACTTTTTCAACAATAATTTTAGTTCAGAGTGTAGATTTTAGTAAAACGGTAGAACTTAACAAAATGGAAAATATGTTGAAATGAAAAAATCATAATTGTGACTTAGTTCACGTAAACAGACAATTGACACACATGTGAAGGGAACAAAACTCAATAATCCCCTACCGATTTAGGGATCACCTTAGAACCGGTTCGTGAAAGTGTAAAGGGCTGCTGACTATGAGAAGTAGTGCCACCACGAAAGCTGTAATTAACACCATGACCAGGAAGAATAGAGCTTGAGCTAGAAGCAAGGTTTCCAGCAGTAGAGTCCCCAGAAATGAATTTCGATAGCTGAGGAACATGAGCGGTAGGAAGAGGAGCAGCAGTACCACTACCAATTACCTTCTTGCGTTTATAGATAGTATAATAATATACGTACATTTTAAAAGTTAAAAAAGGAATTAATCTTCTCAATATATATAAATATTGAATACTCATTGAAAAGGAAGCGTAATGTATTAAAGTTGCAAGCGACATGACGACAATCGAAAACTTACATGCCCACAACCATTGCCACTCAAATGACTGCTACAATGAGAATGGGGACTAGAAGATAGAGTGCAGGGCTGATGGGGAAAAGTTCGAGGAACTAAAACCACACCAGAATTATTGATTTGGCCTACCACAGGTACTAAAATTCCAGAAGACGGAGGAGGTGTAATCCTAAGATCTCTGCTCCCTTCATTGTTCGAAGCAGACAAGTCACCAGACTTTACGCTTGTTTGCTGCTGTCCAGACGCCACGCTGTTTCCAGTGGTGCTGCCACTTCCATCTTCCTCTAGCGGGAACATTAGTTCGCTGTCTTCTGTAGAAATTTCAGTAAAAATATATACAGTAAGATACCAAGCTTATATAAATTAAAAGAGTATAAAATCGGAATAGTTTAGCAACATACCTTTTGCTACAGAAAGAACTGACCCAGACTTGACAGTTGCAAGTTTTTCAGTGGTTGGAATTTTGGATTGATCAGTCATTCCTAACGCAAGGCCTACAAATGAAAAAAATATATTTACATTAACAAATCAAAGGTACAGGAAACCGACTGATATTTATTCGTCGACTTCATACCGATTATAGATATCTGCATTTCATCTGGTTCCGGAAGTTCCACAGTAAATGACAATTTGGAAAGCACACAGGGCATCATTTTGCGAAGTTTAAAACACACCGCCTGCAAAAATGCCAAGGAAGTATAACTTAATTACTACTCCATACGCTACCAACAACAAGTCCTCAACCAATAAAATAATTGTTATCTGTACTTTGAAAACTTACTCGAATTAATCGCTCAAAATAGGCAGTAAATTGGCGTAGCGACAGGGTTGGAATCCTACACCTCCAAACTTGGGTAAACATTTGCTGGCTAGAAACATGGTGCTCCTCGTAGCCATGCAGGTAGTCAATATTGTTCATGAGGAAAGCTGTGGTCGGATGAGGATCGATAAGCATAGAGATGATGTCGATATCCTCTGCGTCATCCACTTCTAGTATGTATGTATCTTTGTTACTGCTATGCACATCTGCACTTTCCTCATCTTCCGATTCTTCTCCAGAACTGCCAGACTGTCTTCCATTTGTCTGTTGATTGTAATTAAAAACAGTTTAAAGTCTGTAATACTTCTTTTTATAGGTCCAATAAAGCACATTAGAACTTTCAATGTTCGAAGAGAACTCACCGGAATCGATATGCTTTTCAGGTCATAGTGTTGACGATTCCTGTCATAAGCATCCTGAACAACTTTTTGGTATTGTAGCACCTTCTGAGCGTCTGTCTTTAAGTTACCGGCAGTAATTATTGGAACTCCTGGAGGGGGAAGTGCCGTTACATACATTGCAGTTCCCGTTGCCACGGCAACCATTAGTCTGTCTCCCAAGCAAATTTGTACCTAAAATGAATTATATCACTTTTAGTCTCATTGATTCAATCACTCTTGCCTTGAATGCCAATCAGTTAACGTATTCCACGTACCTTCAAACCAAAAATGGCGTTCATTCCCTTCACTTTAAGTTTATTGATAAGTCTTCGATGTAGCTCATATTCCAGGAAAGGTAAGCTGTCTGACACCTCTTTTGCGCTTATTTCACCCTTGCAGTCCTTCTTTGGGCGAAATACTTGAGCCTGAATAAGTGTTCCTTTACCAGTAATGTGCAACCCAGGTGGTACATCAACCGTAACAATCAACACATCTGGAACTCTTCCCTTACTGAAAAGTATAATTTTTTTACATTGAATGGATTGAGATAAAAAATAAAATCAATTAATAAAATCATAACTAATATTCATTTTCAACAAAAATTATTCTTACCGACACACATGACAGCGAGACATTTTCACAGGGAAAGGTAATCCAGATGGGTTACTGGGAATGTGAAGCATGGAACAGTTTTGGTCATGATCAGAGTCATGACGGAGCTTTGACGGGGTGACTAACAAATGTTTGAACGCTCCCTAAGTACAAAATATAAAACATGCTTTACATATGAACCATCCATTTACAGTGCAAAAAACCGAATAATCTTCTACACACATTGGCAGTCGTGTTGGTAATCACATTATCTATCTTAGACAAAGCAGCTCTGTCTTTCTCAACTCCACGACCTGGACATGGAGTATCAGCTATCACAGGGTTCGCCGCTCCTTTCTTTGTACTAACAGTCAGCAACTCCACATTTTTCAATCCGATGGTTGTCGCAGCAATCGCAGCGGTACCTGACGCACTCAAAACGCACACGTCATCACTAAAAAAGTAAAGACCAAAAGACCATCATAATTATAAATTACATACGACACTAAAAAGATTGTAAACTTTATCTCTACATTTCGCTAAATATTTACATGGTTTCCTTACCACATTGTTGTGTGTTCTTCGTAACCAACCACCACCGTACAACCAAATGCACGACAATGTGCACGAATTTCCATTCTTATCTCATTCCACCACGCATCCCGGGATTCTGGCTCTTCTAGATTTGAAATTCGCTCAAGTAGTTTGACCGAGCGAGCAGTAACGGTTCCTCCTACATAAAAACATAATTTTTTACCATACCTATTTTAATTAACTCTGCTGTCAGATAGAACGTCAAAAGAAAAACTTACCAATATGAGTCAAAAATCCGGGTGGAAACTGGGAAATCGTTATAAATGGGTATTCCATGAGACCATACTGATCAATGGTTGTGGTAATTCCTGGTTTCAAGCCAGTAGTCGGGAACCCCCTCATATGAATGGATGCTGAAATTGCGTTAGCTATTAAATTTATAAACGACTAACTTAAGTAATCAGATCTAAACTATTAAGAAAACAAAATCATTATTTGGTAACGTATTTAAACTTACGTTTTGGAGGTGTGCTTAAATCAGACTCTGAGCTACGCCTATGCAACACACCACTGCTTCCACCGACCACCACTGGAATAGTTCCTGTTCCCGATGTCAGAATCGTCGTTGTCATGTGAGAATGAGCATGGTTAGGACCCAAGTAAGCAGCTCCCGCAGAAGGAATCCTGGAGACACCAGGATGACACAGAATGTTTGGAGTTTTCGGGATGCCTTTGTTAGAAACCATACCACCATTTCGGTCCTGTGGATTTTCTCCAAACTCATTTTGCATGCCTTCCGCAGAATCTACAGCCGCTTCCTGGCTGTAACTAGTGACCATCATTTCTTTGCATGCTGTCTGATGTTGAAGTGGATGACGATGATGGTAATTAGCAGCTAGGCCATTTGTCGATCGCTGCTGATGGTTAGATTGGGGCTCACAATTAGGATGAGAAGGACAAGGGGATGAGGAGACTAAGGATTCTTTGCCAGCTTCATCTAAACTGACCACATTATTACGAGCACCATTTACTGCAGAGTTCTCCTCGGGACTAGTATTCATACCAACAACCAGTCTCTTGGACACTTCTCCACAACAAGTTCCTAATGCATTATTATTAGTAGAGGCTGTCGTGCCAGTAGTTGCATTATTAGCATTGGCGTCACTGTGATGATGAGCTACCACACAACCTCCATGTCGCGCAACAAAGACGGTGTTAATATTGGTACTGTTACTATTATTTGTTACAGTTACGGAATTGTTGGTATTAACAGTGAAGGGAATGGAAGTTGCTGTCACATTTTGACTAATATTGTTAGTAGCGGCAGTAGAAGACAGGACGGTGGTTGCCGTGCTAGCGTTAGAACTTCCACCACCACCAACAAGGGTTGTTAGAGAGTAGTTGACGCTGCCGCAGGGTTGGTTCAAACTGGGTAGGGTTGGCGTAGTTCTGTCGAAAAGCAACTCCTCTGGAATGGGAGACCTAGTACATCCAGCAACACCAATTTCCTCGTCAGATTTTTCACCAATAATATTCACATTTTCATTCAATTCCGCCTCCTCCCTCATCGTCTTCCTGCTTTCTACATCTTTCCTGTCTTCCTTTCCTCTACTACTACTAGTATTACTAACGTCTACCACGTCTTCACTACTATTTCTAGCGGTGACAACTTCTAAAATATCTTCACAACTATCACCACCTCCACCATAGTAATTAGCTCTATACAATAAAATGCTCTCTTTCGAGCTATCTTCCTCCGCTACTGGATGATAGTACCCATCACCACCACCACTGCTTAAGGCACTACATTTATGATGGATCGGACATGATCTTGGAGAAGTAGTGCCTCCAGCAGCAGCATTCATATTATTACTCGAATCATCGTTTGTTCTTACCATCAAACAGTTACTACATTTATCATTGTCCATCCTCCCTAACAACCATGAATTCCCATTATGGCTGCAGATAACCTGATTTAAAACAGAAAAGCTATTCCTCGCTGACTCTGCAGCACTATTGCTGGAGAAACTATCTGTTGTCGTGGCCTCACCTAGTCTACACGATGATGAACCAAGAGTCGAGAAAGAGTTTAGTGCTGAAGTGTTTGTGCTTTCAGACTCGGAATTGTGCAAAAATGGCCTAGCTTTTAAGGTTCCGTGTCTACACAAAAAGCGTGGCGACCGAACATTACAAATTGGGGAAGAAGGGCTCCCCAAGTTCACATTACACTTACTGTTATGTCTACTACAGCAACAATTAGTACTACTACAATAGCTAGAAATACCACAAAACTTTGAATAGTTTGAATCAGTAGAAGCATGAGAAATTGCAGGCTTAAAAGCACACGAATGCTGTGACAAAGCTGAAGCAGAACTAGTAGAAATTGCAGCGTACCCCCCACCACTAACAGCGTCAAATTTGTCTTGAGTAGCAGCAGCCGTAGTAGCTGGAACACCACCTTCACCGGAAGCAGTTGCTGATGTCATAGATGATGGCTCATCTGAAGGGTCATACACAAGCAAAGCGTCCATGCTGGATATATAGAGTTTTAACGGGGAATCTGTAGAGTAGCCTAGCTCTTTAATTATCTCGATTATTTTACTCCTATCGAGTTGCAACACGTTATGACTGGCAGGATTTACTGAAGGACCGGCCTCCAATTCTCTTTTAGTAAAGCTATTATTGCTACTCTCGTCTTCTATCTTGATCACAGACTGATTTCCTTTTTCTTCTTTGTCAGCTTCAGGTATTTTTAGTGCAGGCACAGTAGTAGTCACAATTCTGTCACTAAGGTAAAACGTGTCGGTTGCAGTGTTCGGAAGAATATCGCGTGTGGAGTCGTCATCCTCCTCATCAAACAAGGGTTCGGAGCCTACGGAAGGCATGCTGTCTAAGGAGGTTTGTCCTAAGGAATGACTATCACTATTTGATCTAAACAACTGACTAGAGGATTTACTTCTTGTACTATAACTAATTGGATTACTTTCACTAGCAACATTTTTACTGGTTAAAGTGGTTTTGCGTCTCCGAAAGAAAAACTTGGCTTCTCTATACGGCGAAGATTTTGACTTTGCACACTTTTTTGCAGTGGCTGAAGAAGACATATTTTTTGTGGTACTGCTACTACAGCTTTCATTATCGTCACTACTCTTCTTCCTTTTAAAAAATTTCGCCACCTCTTCTCTTATCCTTTCAGTGCCTAGCAAGCCTCTCTCGTAAAAATTCGTACTAGCCCGTTTCATCAATGACGATTTAGAGTACCGATCTTTCCTACGTGACCCTCTCTTCTTTCTCATTAGCAAAAACCCTTCACGTTCTGAAACCGGGGATAACTCATCATTATCTACTGAGCATGCGTCATTCCCTGAAGAGGTAGCTTTAGTGCAATCTTTACTTGTGTCACTTTCAATTTCTATATCTCTCCTTCCTCGAGAAGTAGAAGGACCTACTCTTGCTCCTCCCTCTTGGCTAGTAAGGTTTTCTCCTCCATACAAATATCTGAGAGAAGTATCAGAAATGGAGTCTTCATCTGCATTTGAATCTATATTACTACCGGCTGATTCGAAATCGACGCCACCACTTCCCAAGTAACCCAGAACGGGTGGGATTACGCTCTGTGCAACGAAAATTTCAGAACCGATTTGATTTAAGTTATTAACGCTTCTACTTAGAGTGCGGCATTCATCATGCGTATTATGCACAATTTGAGAAGTCATGCCAGGGCTCATTGTTTCTGAGAGGGTTCTATGGTGCGTTGTCATGCAAGAAGCTAAAGCACTTCGACTACGGTCACAAGGTTCATCTATGGCTAACGGTCTGTCATCTAGTCTACAACTACTGTCAGCAATGTCATTCTCGTGAATCACTGCTGACGAGCATTCCAGTAAGTTATTGTGACGTGACTTGTTACAAAGTGGACTTCTACTAGTGCTACGACTCCGACAGGATGTGGAATTAGGAGTGGTAAGGGATACGGATTTTGAAGATTTATAAGGCAAGGGGCTGGCAGGTACTGGAGAAGTAGTGGTGAAGGACGGGCACTTTGTGAGTCCTTCGCCAGCAGAACACTGCAGGGAGCTGACTTCAATGCAAGGCTCAGAGGTTGCAACAATTAACGGGCTCTTGTGACTAGTGACTTCAATAGGAACTTTAGTATGACTATTATTGCCAATCATGAACACGTCTTTATTATACTGAGCAGCAGAGATGCTGCTTGTTGAAGGTGGAATTGATTGAGTGGACGATGTGAGAAGGCTTTTCTTAAGATGGAATTTCACTAATCTCATTAAAGAATCTTCACGAAAGGAAGCACTTCTTCGTTCCTTGAAACCCTCGATAGAGCCATGTCTAGTAGCTAAAACGGCAGCAGCCCCACCAGCACAACTGCTTGGATGCCGAGAAACGCCTCCACCTGCATTAGCAGCAACTCGTCCCAATACGCAACAAGTGTCATCATGATGGCACCTTTTCTTTATGGCTTCATCAAGATCGTCTTTAGACAGTTGATGATGCAGTACACACATGCTATCTGATGAGCCCGTCACTCTAAAACTGCGTCTTTGAAGTCGAGGAGCCCGGCCTGGACAACCTCGCCTTCGCAAACTTCTACTGTAGTGTTTTGTGAATGCAGAAGGATAACCTTGCAAGTCCGTGACCCTATTAAAACACCACAGAATCACCAAATAGTAGGCCAAAGCCAATATTTATAGCGTGAACAAAAAGATAGATAGATATATAATAAAAATATATATAGGTACATGATGATATATAGAATACATTGAGAATATGACAACAGGTTTATAAAGAAAAATAAAGCAAGTTAAATTATTTGATTTGAAGAGATCATTGTTGGTGTACAAGAGCGGTTTCGTTAATCATAGAAAAAATAGAAAGTACAGTACGACAACAACGCAATGGGTAGAGAGAGGAGACACAATACAAGAATTACAAAGTACATAGATAAATACATAGAGAGAATATTATTTTGCATTTGCATACCCGATATATAGACGGAGGCAAAAAAGTGTAAAATCACAAATTTGATATAGAAATTATTACATGGAAACGACGAGAATAATTATCAGACTAGATAGAAATACTTATTATGTTTACTGAGGTACGAGAAAAGGAATTTTTTTTTTACTTGTATAGCCGTGCTGAGTTTATCAAAAGTTTACAGGTAAATGGTAAAAAATAACCATTGAGATAAAGAATGCTTTACGAGAGTGCTGGAAAAATGTGCTTTTATCACAGCAGCCATCATCAGCTACACGTACATTTAGCGAGTTTCACTTGAAAAGTTACTGAGAATATTTTTAGTAGAGAAAGATATACAGTGAAAACAATTCTAACTTTTAAAAAATTACATTAAGTACGATGAAAGTACTAAATATTTGTTTTGAAATAGAAAGAGAGTTGCCACAATGAACAAGATAGCGAATATTATTAGAATAGTAAAAATGCACATGTTCCATACATACCCCATTTCAGCACCCTTGTACCGCATGTTAATATCTGTGGCGTTTACATGAACAAATTTTTCATCAGTTGCGGTCGCGCTTACAACAAAAGCCCAATTAGCTAACCCCAACTTTCAGCGTTATCATCAGAACCAAATCTACATTCCTTTGACTACCAAACACATTTTCAATTTCTAAGACTAATTTATGATCAAGATGTACGATGAGTGATGAACGTACACTAATAATGCTTTTCAAGTAAAAGTCAGTTATTAGTAGTGGTAGTCCCCTTGCCTATACTCAGACTAAATTCAGGCCAGATACAACTATATTAAGTAAATGCATGTACAAAACATAATATCCGGCTACGTTTTCAGATTTTCGTTGTTATTTGTCAATATATTTAGGTTTAGGAGATCTAACTGTTTAGTATTTATAACATAATGGCATAAAAAGCTAACCATTATTGTGGACCTCATGATAATTAGTTTTTTAGTTCATTCCAAATACCTAATATATTATGTTCCCTCTTTTTGCTTGATAATTGTAACTAAACTTGCTTAACCTGCATACCGTCCTTTAACATAGGAATTAAGTGAATTGATATGTGTGGTAAGACTTACTCTCTTGACAACCCAAGTGCCTCTCCACAAGTGGGAGAAAGCTGACTCTCGTACTGCTTGGTTAGATATGCTGCAGTTCCAATACCACGGACAACTATACCAGATTCCCCCTCAAGATCGAAGCACTGTTTGTACCTGTGTTTGGATAAAATGTATCAAAGTTAATCAGTCTATATCCTTAGTTTCGGATGATTTTCAAAAATCTTTAATTATGCATGTCATTGACTATCTCGGCCGTTGACTTCATTCTGATATTTACCCAATAACTGCATTGCCACCTAATTCCAACGCCTTTAGTCCAACTTTCCGTTGTACTTCACCAGATAGCTTGGAAAAGAGTGTTTGACGAGCTTCGTTGGATGCTCGAGGAGTTCGAATTTTGTCGATCCATTGGTATTCTGGATCATCATTAACGACGAGTTCTTCTACGAATCCTTGCATGATATGAGCGATGTAACCTTCGGGTACAGATTGAGCTGTGATGTAAATAAAATTCACATTATCATTCTATGTCCTTCATAATTTATATAAAACGTTAACAACATTGTTAATTAATCGTAAACTGTAACTGATGAATTGTAAAAGGAATCTTACTGAAGAAGAAACGGACTCCGCAAGATGACTGACGGAATTTGTTAAGATCTGAGAATAGCTCAACTTTAACAATCAGATTTACTTCTCCGCGTATCCC
>JAQIXW010003370.1:0-13296 GCA_034700685.1 Willowsia buskii | reverse complement strand
TTTGGGGCATTGTCATACCCCGTCAAATTTATGTAGTAGCATGCAGCCGAAAGGCAATGAAACCTTTCCGGCTGCACCTTTTTTAGTACGACGAGATTGAGGATGTGAGGATCCTCGCGTGTAAAGTATATGATCATGTTTGATCTTGTCTTGTTGTGCGCTGCTCCATCAGAGCAGCTTTTCACTTTTAGTTTTAGTCGTCTCCAACTCTTGGGAAAGATTGCGAGCAAGTATTTTTTGTGCATTAGTTAGTACACTAGTAGTTAGCATTTTGATTGGTTTTGTGATTGCTGATTGAGTTTTTGATAATTAAAAGGATTAATTATAAAAATACTTTTCTTTCATCGTTGCTGGCGTTTATTCTAAAAATTAGGATATTTTTAGTGAGCTATTTTCGCCTCTACGATTCAGCATCACATCTCAGTTTTCACCTGCCGTTGAAAGTGTGGTCCGAACGATAGTCTTCTGATAGTTTTGTAGTTTGATAGCGAGCTTCATGATATAATAAGGATTATTTTCATGCTAGTTCCAACAGATTGAGATGAAGTACTGAAGGAGATCCGACCTTCCAGTCTTTCCGACGATATGGGAAATTGTGTCACCTCTCGCGTTTGGAATATCAAATTCCTGGCCGCTCTCCACAAAATTTATAATCACGTCCTTCGACTTTCCTTGCAAGACGGCAAGAAATACTGGTTTATTTCTGTTTTCGTGTTCATTGGAACTGGCGTCAGAATTCTCTTCCTTTTTATTTTCCCAACCCCAGCCCTCGTCATCTGCATCCACTTCCTGACACAACTTCACAATTGTTGCTTGATTCTTCTGTGATTCCAGGTCTCCTTCCAACTGTTTGATTCTGAGATCTCGATCACCGACTATCTTTTCCAAGTCTTGACAACGCTTCAACCCAACTTGATCTGGAGGATTGACTTGTGAAGGGCACTCCATCCGGAGTTCCTCCTCAACAGTTGGCGTTTGGTTCACGGTCGGCTTCTCTTTGAACTCCACTTTAATTTTAGTTTTCTGAACATTCTTGGAATCTGGAACAACAGCGTTTCGTCTAGTCCGGGTAGCCAAACTGGTTGTCGATCCTTTTTTCATTTTTGGAGGTGAAGGCATTCTGCATTGCCTTTTACTTGTCATCACTTCCTCTTCATTTTGTTTCCTCTTCTCCTCCACTTCCGCAGCCCGTTTCCTGCCTCGGCTCAGTGGTGGAGTGTAGACTTCTGTGGAATCCATTTTGAAACCAACGGCAGCAGCAAAGTTTCCAAATGGTCAGTCAGGTGTCAATTGATGATTACCAGTCACCAGCTAATTCCAAGCCACTTCCTCACGCGCCTTTAAATATCAAAGAAAATTGCATTTCCAAAATGTACGCAGAAATTAGTACAACTTTTTCTTGATTTTTCAAATATACGGCTTGATTGGCTTACCCAATATTTCCACTTTTAATTTGATTAACCCACTTTCATTTAAAAATTGCGGGATGGGTATTTGATATAATTATTGCGTATCAGTAAAAGAAAAATGAGCAGCGTTTTATAAAATGCAATGATTGATCTTTCCTCTTGAATGAGTTAAATTTGTCTGATAAGTTTATCACTTAATATGATGTACAGTACAAATACCTAAATATTTTTCAGCTTCTTGTAACAGAATGCATTTTGCCCAGGCTGGCCAAGGTAAACAAATGGAGCTTTAGGAGTAACGACTGCTTGTGTATCATCGTATAATTAACATCAGATGTTTCAAGTTGATTTAATGCTACATAAATTGTTTGTAAGGTCCGTATACATCTCTTTAAAGCATTTGATTCTTGACAGAACAAAATCGTCATAGAGGACAGCTCGGACTTTTGCATAGGAAATATCACTAATAGGTGCATCATACCTACATGTAATGTAAATTCGTCATATGTATCTTCATAAATTGACTTTAATTTGTGTTCTTGAGAACTTTGTCCATAGCTAGACAACTTGGCTCTTAATTTCAGTCCGCATCCCACACAATGGAAAGGATTCCCCTGTCACCTTTCTTCTTTCACCAGAATATTGCACCCAGAGACTGAAAGAAGGAGAAATTGGAGCTATGTGAAATGTGGCATTGATGTATACTGTACCGTCTTTTATGTATCTGCGGAATAGCAAGGTCTTAAAAAATTTAAGTTGAAGAAGTGAAAATCGCATGAAAAGATTTCATCGAAGAAAAATAAATTTGAATCCATTTACTAATTCTGTGTTTGTCAAGAAATCTTTATTTTTGTGTTTATTTTTGCAATAATAATCTTAAACATATTATCCAAGCTACTATAAAGCTTAAGAAAATCATTCCAACATTAACCCATTCCGAGTTATTATTGAATCTACAATATAGCCAGTCATCTTTTCTAAATAGTTCATTTTTATATCTCTGTCCACAATACCGATTTCACCAGCTGGTAAACGAATTACTTGCAAACTTTTCACAACTTTAAGGGTATACTTATTATAATAATTATTACAACGAATCATGTTTACCCATCGGCGCAAAGTATTTTCCGAACATTGAAAATAAAAGCAGCCAATGGTAAAGAAGCAGTGCAAAATCATACCAGTACCCACTAAAAACATCCCCGAAATAAATATAAGAATAGGAATGTTCTTTTCACATCCATATACCAACGAATTAGCAGTTGAAATTACAATAAAAAATAATCCAACTAACGCTACAGTTGTTAATTTATATTCAAACCGATGTAATATCTTGCTCATTATTAGATGCTCTCTATGTAGCCTAATAAAATTATGTGAAGGAGGACTACTGAAATTTAGTTTTAGTAACTCAACTCTATACAAACTCTCAACCAAAACGATTGATCCAAATACTCGTGCACTGTAAATGCTCGCTTGAGCAATATAGATTGAAAATGTATACCGGAACAATGTCCAAATAAATCCGTCATAAGCTTCAATTTGTAGACATCTTAAGATAAGATATATTGGCTCCAAGTTTTCATGCACATATGCCAGTACAAATATCAAACCAAAAACAACCGCAAATATTGCGTTAAATCCATTAATGAACAGAGTGACATGTTTTGCCTTTAGACGACCTGTTAAAAAATAAAATCAATTCTTGTAATAATATTGAATACTTACAATACTTTTGTTAATGTATATTCAATATTTGTTAACTCAAACTTACGATCTGATTTAATCATTGGATCTTTGTTAAGACACCAGTTGACAATTGGTGCAAAAACTTTTCCATCCAATATGACGAGAAAGTCGGCACCAAGAAGACTTAAAAGGGTAAACTTCATAACAACAAAATTTAGCAATAAAATCATCAGTTCTTGCATTGGGAGCTTTAATGGGTTTATAATACACATGTAAATTCCTACAGAGTAAAGTGATACTGTAAATAGTTTTACAAGCGTTGTGAATACGATGTATTTATATTTGTAAGTTTCTATGAATTCGCACTTTTGCTGTTTTGAGTTCCAGCGTAGTGGAATGGGATACCATAAGCCAGAAATAGAAAATTTATATTTCATGTTGCCCTTCCAAAGAGAAAATATTCAACAATTTTGTATAATATTCAAAAGTGTTTACTGCAAGAGGTAAAGAGAGATTCTAAAACTTATTCTCTTGAGTGAAAACGAATAGTTCTATAAATATTTACACGTGACCCTTTGAGAGCAATCAACTATTTGAATCTAAATGCTAACATTAAGCTTTCTTTAAATACATGGTTATTGGTATGTCTGGTAGGTTATCTTGTAATTTTTCTCTTTTTGAGATGTATTCAATTTAAAAATCATGATAAATCTAGTATAAATCTGACAAAGCATATTCATCGAATATCGAGAGCGTTTAAAGCGTAAAGAAAAATTACCCATGCAATTATATACGCTTGATTTTTACATTTTACCTGAACAAGACTCTGAAATTACTATATTTTGATTTAAAACTTACGACATTTTATCTATTTAGGATCTAGAAACGCCCTCTGTTATATACTCCTCCATTATTATGAATATATGTGTCTCGAATCGTTGTAGCAGATTTATATTCAGTTTACAACGCTTGCTAAAAAATGTATTACCACGTATTGTACTAGCTAACACGAGTTCTTAATGATCTGTTCACGATCCTTTTGCAATCTCATGTTGGCATCAACCAGAAACTTGCTTAGATATGTTATTTTATGTTATAATCTAGAATTGGTATTCCCATTGAAAAACATCATACAGAAATAACCGTTGCCATGCATTAAATCACTAATTAGGCGTTAGTTTTAGTTTAAAAAAATAGAAGGTTTTATTTTTAAATATTGTAGGTTCAAACCATAATTCGCACATATATTACCACTACACTTATTGGATGAGATCATATATTGATTCATTTGTCATGGTATTATAATGGGTACAAATTAGGCGTGCTTAAAGCATATCAATATAACGAAACTAATATTTTATCCGCATGCATTCACAAATGTTTGTCCTTACTTAAGAATTTGACACTAGTCCATTTCTCGTTATAATAGAATCTACAATATAGCACAATAGCTTCTGCAAGTAGTGCATTTTTATATCTCTGTCGACGATACCAATTTCGCCAGCCGGTAAACTAATTTTTTGCAAGCTTTTCACCCTCATTAAAACGTACTTATTATACTCTTTCTTGTTGAGAATCATATTTTTCCAGCGATTCAAAGTACTTTCAGAACATTGATAATAATAACAACCTGCTAAGAAAAAGCAATGTAAAATACAGCTTGCTACGAATATGCACATACCTGATATTACTGCTAATATGTGAAGATTTCTTTCTAAAACAAAAAATAACGTATTTACAAATAAAACTAAAATCACAAATATTCCTCCAAGACACACTGTTGTCAGTTTGTATTCGAATTCACGCAACATTTTGCTACATATTAAGTGTTCCTTGTGAAGTAAAATTGATTTGTTGGAAGGTCGGCTTCTTGCATTTAAATCTATTATGGCTATTCTGTATACAGCCTCAACTGCAGTGATTGATGATAATGTACATAAACTGATAATTACAATGTATGTCATGTAAGTCACAAGTATATATCTAAATAGTTTCCACATTAGACCGTTTGGGTTGTCCATATGCAAACATCTTAAAATAAGGTATATTGGATCTATTTCTGCGTAAATGTAGCCGACGGCAAATATAACAGCAAATATTGTGAAAAATGCTTGAAATCCTCTTGTAAGAAATGTTACATGCTTTGGTTTAATACGTGCTAAAAGTATAAAAAATATCACAAACGTTACATTTTATTTTAAAAACATTCGAAGTTTGAGCAATCAAAAATAGCTTATTACCTTGTAAACCAACCAATACGTTCTTCTGAAGACACCAATTCACCACAACAGCAAATATTTGACCATCCGCATAAACAATATAATCGGTTCCAATTAATATAACGGAGCAACAAATTAAACAAATAAAATTTAACTCCAAAATGATTAGCTTAGTGTTTGGCAGCTCAAGTGAATTAACCATACATAAGGTTAATCCCGAAGTGAGAAGCAGAAAACCAAAGAGCTTTATTCCAAGTGTGGAAACAATATATGGAATTACGTCTGGTCCAATGAATTCAAACTTCATTCTTTTTCGATTCCAACGAAGAGGAATTGGGAACCAAAAATGGATACCTGAGAAATGCATGGTATTTTCGTTGTTGTAATTTAAAATGTTTCCCTTCAATGAAGAATCGTTTTGTTGAAATCTATATTGATACACTGATCGACTTGCGAATTAGGAAACGTACACTAGCGAACTTAAAGTTTTGAAGGTTAGCTCCACCATGAAAGGAGAAACGTATAATTTTGTTAAATGTTTCATCATCAACTCTCAGTTCTGAATATGATTAAGGAGAACTCACAAATAATAATATTCTGATAGAATTTATGAAAACGTTTTCACTCAAAAATTGTACAATAAGTAAGGATTCAGTTTAAATAATGAAACCTAAAATTTGCATGATTTCAGGATTAATCTCGTACCATGTAATTGTAACATTCCATATATTGCGTGATATTTGACCTTCATTTGTGCAGATGTAATGTCTGATGTGTCGTTAACCTGAAGAGAAAATGAGTTAGAGAATTTAATAGAATGATTTGTGGTTTCACATTACTTGGTTTGAAGTCATTAATTTCCCTACCTATTAATAATGTCAAGTGTAGTTGTGTGAAATCCCGATATAAAAAACAATCGAAAGCAAGCTGCTTACTGGCACATACATGATCCTTGACTTCTGATGTGCAAATAGTACTAAATTTTATGCATTCTTTAGAATGAGCTAACTCATCCTTTAGAATAAAAATCCGTTTAGATGATCACATTGCCCTATCCAATCTGTCAACAAAGTATAGTCTGGATGTGCTAACACTTACAGGCATAAACAATTTACGAACTTTCGTAACATTTAAGTTCCTCAAGGTATTCATTAAAATTTTCTAATGATAGTAAAAAAAATTGTAGAACCAAAAACAGTGAACTTTAAACTTTCATTACATATTTAGACACGATCCGATAGAGCGAAATTCTCCACCTCACAGACATTAAAGTGAGAGTGCCTTTACTAATGATACTATTAACTTTGTAACTAGTCAATTATCAACAGGTTAAGACCAGTAAAGGAATTCCTTGCATCTATCCGTGATTTTAAAAGTTTTTATATTTATAAGCAGACAGAGAGGAAAACACAAATATTGCTTAAATCACTTAATAAGTTTTCAATGAAATCAATTTTTATGATAAAGTGGTATTTTACCCGTGCCAATTATGTTAGTGCAGCCAATTATTTTTATACAGTTACGAAAGCGCAGCTTGCGTCATAATTTTGTCAAATAAATAAATTAATGGTTTGTTGAAGGGTTAAAATTGATAATTTGAACGTCTATGGTAACTTTGTTAACCGGATGTTGAAAATGATAATGCAATTTTGTCATTCAAGGTTTTAAATAATTGCCAGGTAGTTATAATTGGCTTTTATTTTGTATTCTTAGCAAGTCAGTCTATATATTAACTCAGCAAAATAATCAATAATTTTTTAATACATACTATCAGGTTGGTATGGAGCCTTTCTGCTTGGTATGAGCCTACAAGATGACAAATGACATGACATTATGCATTTGGTTTATCAGTGGTTTACCAGTAAATTACACCAACGGCTCCTTCTGCAGGTTCTCACACTCAGATAGGCAGGTTCTCTGTGGATCGCTCTGGTCAGGTCACAGGTCATAAGGGATGAGCAGTATGCGGTAGTTGATTGCGTGCGCACAAATTGGCCAGGATATGATGAGAAGAAGACGGGTGGTAAACACCATTAAAGAATTCCCTCAGCCAGTTACACAAGAGACGCACACAGTTATATCGCTTTCAATAGTTCCAACTTTTATTTAACAACTGCATACTCTTCTATGCATCACCCCCTTTCTATTTTGGTAGCACACAGGTATATAGGTTAGCTATACAATTAATTTTAAGTGAACAATTAATTTGGTCTGGAGAGAAGAGATGTTAGCTTCAGATCTTCTTTCAACGAACAACACCAAGTCATTTCCCTTGTTCTCAGCTTGTGTGCATTTTCCCCCATTTACCATAATGTACATTTATCCTTCGCTGAGTTCGTCTCAGCATACCTCTTGCTCTATGAGCATGAACCAATGTATTCTCCTCTCCTCACCATTATACCTCATATTCTGATAATACATAAGAAAACCAAAATCAATCACAATTAGAAGGTTGGTATGAATATTTAACTAATCCTTAGCAATTTTTATTTACTGTAAATTATAACACGACTAATCTGCGAGTATTTTGGAATCACTGTGTTAAAAAATTTCTGGAATTCGGAATGACTGCATTCAGTGACAAATTCGCATTTAATGAAATGAATGTACTATATCTTATAATATTTCTCATGTGCTTCACCTGACATATCCATAGTTAAATCGCTCAAGTCATATTCACATATTCGAATCAAGGATATCTTTTACTTCAGTATTTCAAATCATTTATTAATCTTAGATTATGGGTAGTAGTTATCAACAGTGATTTAATATGATAGAAAATGAACTTTCCAACTAACTCTAAATAAGTAATAAAGAAAAACATTGGTTACAGTTTGCAAGTCTTTGCAGTATATTAAAATTTTAAGCATGCTTTGATTACAGGGAATGTCTATCTCATTTTTTGACATCGACTTTAAAATATAATCAAAAGACTTGCATTTCATTTCATACATTTACTTCGACACGGGGAGATTTCCTATCTCTTATAAAAACCAATATACGTGTACGCGTGTAGAATGGCGTGTTTGTAGCAGATGCTACGTAGTGAATTAAAAAAAGCACTTCAATCATTTTTATACAACACCTCACAGCGATGTAAGCTGGTTGCCACAAGCGCTACCCAACTCAGCTTTTAAAGCTTTTCTGCAAAATTAATTAGTGAAATTAATCAAGCTAAAACAAATAAGTTGATATGAATAACAAACGAGGCTTTATCTTCATGTCGTTTAGACACATAACTTATGAAATTTACAGTTCTCCTATCATAATTTTTCTCTTTTTAACAAACAACAAATAAAAATGCAAGCTTCACGTTTTATGTGTGCAATATATTTAGTAATTCCCATCGCTGTGGGAAATTCATTCTACGCATTCCAGTCTCATAACTACTCCATCACTGTGCAACCTCACCCAAATCTAAATATTCCTGAGGCGAAAGTTGTCTATCAAAAGAAGAAATGGGTTTACTCTATACATAACAGCACATCCTCAACTAAAGGAAGAATACACACAATTCACAACCTAAACAATCTATTAAGACCATTCCAAAACTGTTTGGTAGTCCTAAACAATTTCCGTAACATTAACATAAAACCATTCGATTATCCTCTTGTTATTCGATACCCAATACCTGCTTTACTAACAGCAAGATCTACACACAAATTTAAAGAACTAGACACCACTTATATTTGGACACCTGCTAGTATGCAGTCTTTCACGGCTAACATTTCTTCATCAAAATTTCCCTGCAAAATATCTGCCTTCCTTAGTCCAATTCATGCGGAGTATGGATCAATGGATTATTGCGTGAGATTGAACTTGTTCAAGTATTCGTCAGTTTCAAAACCATGGCAGTGTCAAGTTCAAGTTGGATTGTTCCTCAAAGATCGATTTTTTAAAGGTTTTCGTTATGTTTTATCATACCCAAGAATTTTTTGGTATGACATGCCGTTTGCTCCATGGTTTCAACCATTTCGGCCAAGTTTTGAACCAACTTTTAATATAATTATAAATGACAAAACGACAGTGAAAATATTTAAAAGAGATCCAACGTTATTAGCATCTTGGATGGAAAATTGCTTAACAAGTTATTACGAAGGTGATATACTTAGACCGGGAATGTCTTTAGATATCTTTGCCTTAGGTATCACCAGCACTCCGTCGTCAGGGAATTCTCAAATTACTGATACGGTTTTTATAAGATTTTCAAATATTGGCCAAATGTATTTGCCCGAGAGTGCGCATTTTCGGAAACTAAATATTGGTAAATGGTCTTCAATGAACTTTCAGTCGATGGCAGCATTTGGAACTCCAGACTTACAAGAAAATACAGTCTGGGGAAGAAACGCTCTGATTGGTCGAAAATCTAATAAAAGAGGAATAGAAGCTCATTTGGAATCTTGCACAAATCTGTATTCCGATACTACCACAAATTTTGCAACAACCACTTTACAAATATCAGATTACGAAGATCGAATCAACCACGCCTACGCACATGTACTTCAATCGATCATGAAAAACTTTACATTTTATTTCAACAGCCAAACTTTCTCCCTTTCGCGCTGCAGTAAATTTTCTTCTCAAAGACAAAAAAGCCGAGGTTCACTCTTGTCACAGCACATTTATACGTCATGACTAACAGATATATATTCTGATGCTGCCCCTTCAGCAAAATATATTATAGCTGTGAATAAATCAATTGTAAACTTACGATTCATAAGTTGTGGCCAACGAGGTACTAGTCCGTTTCCGTTTGAAGAATTTTTTAGCGCTTATGACCACACAATTTGGTGGAGCATTTTAGCAACTGTAATCATAATATCAATTCTAACCTCGCGTCTGTCACGAAAAAATATAAAAGAGAGTCGAAACTTTTACCAGGAACTGAAGCACTTTTTTTCAGTTGCACGAGTGATTCTAGAGCAAGGTGATCCATTTACCTCTGAAGTTGCAGATGTTTCAAGTCTTCGGTGGATAATCGGTACTTATCTTTTAGCCACAATAATTCTCAGCAATGGCTACAAAAACACAAACGTTTACAATATGATCACAGACCGCACACCTCTCCCATATGTGACAATTGAGGATTTACAGAAGGACAATTTTTCAATTTATGCAAGATCTGCTCAAGTACGATTTGATGGATGGCGGAAATTCACAAAGTTTTCGAACAGTAATATTATTAAGGAAAACTCCTACTATTATACGATCTCGAATCCAAATATTCGGTATTATACGCTGGGTTTGACATCGGAGATGGTTGGTCTTACTGACCGTTACCTTTCTATATGTTATGAAGGTCCTAACTCACTTTGTAAAGTTGTACATAATACGCGTCTTCACCCAAATGTTACCCAAATTTTTGACAGAACATTGACTACCTTAATTAGTAACCATTCAAAAGACAAAACTTTTGTAAAAAATGAATTTGAAGAGAGAAATCTAATGGACAAATTTGAAATCGAAGAGGAAAATACTCTTATTGCTGCTTTAGGACAATGCAAAAAGGCGGCGGTGATCGTACCAGAAATAATTTGCATAAAATATTTGCAAACTCTTCGCAACGAAAAAGATGCTTTAATTAACATTGGACAGATGTCATATACAAATGTTACTTTAGGTATTGATTTGCAAGGTCCGGTTACTTTAAGTTTGATTACGCGTCTGATGGGAATGCAGCAGTCGGGGATATTTGAGTGGTGGACAAAGTATTTGGGATATGGGGGTAGCCTGCTTTATGGGAAAATGTCTGCTGTATCAACAATGCCAATGGCGGCGACAATGAAAGGAAATACGATCATAATATTTTGTATGTATGGATTTGGTCTAGTTTTAGCTTTAGTCGTGTTTCTGTCTGAAAATTGGAAGGGAATTATCAAGATTTTGAAACGACTTAAGCATATCATTCTTCAGGTCAAGGTGTACATACATGGTTGCTGCTGGAGAAAAACATATGATAAAATGATAAAATGATAAGGATAAACAGGATTTTCGAAAGAAGGAAAGTAAGGAGTAAATTTCGATCGAATTTTTATACCAAATATATCCATCGGGTATTGTTGAAAATATTCAGTAAGAAGTAAGAAGTACATTTTACCATTAAGTTAAATGTTATAAAAATTTCATCACCGTTTTGCATGGCAATGCAAACATAACTGTTGTAGTTTCATTAAACTTATCAATAATCGTTTAATTTGGTTTTACATTTACCAAGCCAATTGTTAGACAAAAAACCTAAATCAAATATCTTAAAAATTCAATAAAATTTACACAAAATTATCATATCTTGTGCATACGAGATTTCGAATATTTTTCATTTTTAAATGTCGTGTTTTTGAAAGCTTAGCCTTAAAGTTGTTTTTTTCTTGTCTAAGCAAAATTTATTGCTTTTTATGTACATATTATTACTTACCCAATACTTATGAAGTTTGCCACCTCCAATGTTCTTTCGTAACCACTTTTTAAGATTAACATACACCAATAAGTAGTTTGGATGAAACTAATCACTTAAGATTTTGTCTAAAAAATGTTGGCGTTATTAATGTGAAAATTATTTAGAGTAGCTTATAACATAAAAATCTTGATATCAAGAAATTTAATCGCACTTAAAAATATTTATGTACATTTGGTCACGACAAATATAAATTTACAGAAGTGATATATAAACTATACCACATAAGTTATACAAGTTCTGCACGCGCAAAAAATATATACGGATACGGATATTAAATGAGCACAACAATATAAATTTAGCCATAACTATCTTTTATTTAGCACATTGTAAGTATACATTACGTCTGTTAATAAGTCTATAGTAAATTTACGATTTATAAGTTGTGACCAGCGTGGAAAAAATCCATTTCTATTGATGAGTTCACAAATGCATACGACAATTGGATCTGGTTAAGTATTGGAATGTCTGTTTTAGTTCTTCCCATTTTAATTTTGCTTCTGCGTCATGAAAGGAAACTAGTCGTAATCTGCATCAGGAATTTAAGCATCTGTTTTCAATTTTACTAGCAATTTTAGAGCAGGGTGATCCGTTTGTAAGTGAGGTAGCTGATTTGACAAGATTTGGATGGATGATTGGTTCCGTAATCAATCGAAAGACAAAAGTTTGCAATCTTTAAATTTAAGAAGAGAAATCTGATGGATAATCTTGAGGCAAGAGAAGAGAAAATTCTGATTGGCGCTTTTAATCAATGTCATAAAACGGCAGTAATTTTACCGGAAATAATTTGCGTTAAATATGCACAAATTCTTCGCAAGATGAGGTTTGCTTTTGTCAACATTGGAAGGAAATCATATACAAATAACAAAGAAGGAATTGACCTTTAATGACCTTTAACATATAATTTGTTTGCACGTCTCATGGAGAAGCAACAATTTGGTATAATTGGTTGGTGTACAAGGTATTTGGCATATGGTGGCACGTTACTTTATAATCAGATGTCAATGACTTCTGTACTGTAGCAATGCAGTACAAATGCTATCAAATTTTGATTGGTAGGATATATTTAGAAATCTCTCATACATATTTGACTAATCTCAAGTTTTTATTACATACTGAAAATTAACCACACCATTAATCTGTGAAAATTTTGGGGTAACTCCGTTTAAAATTTTAGGGAAATCGGGATCGCCGCATCCATTCAGTGGCGGATTTGCTTACAAATTAATAAAATAAATGTATCTGCACTATATCTTCTGGTACATCGCTGTGCTACCGTGACTTACTATTAGTCAAATCGATCTCGGTTGGTCACTGTGGCTACATTTTTGGAAACTAAGATTTCATTTATTTCAGAATTATTTGTATTAAAAAATAATTTTTAAACTTTCGTTATGTAGCCAAGTCGATTAAAGTATATTTTTCGAGCAGGCAGTGGTGGTCTACTGGCCTAGGTGCCTGAAGGTAGACGGTGAGGTGAATGCGGTATGGGGGTTCGGTTCCGCCCGGGATCGAATCCAACAAGTAC
>JAQIXW010003369.1:0-13301 GCA_034700685.1 Willowsia buskii | reverse complement strand
ACACAGAAAATACAATTTTTGGCATTTAAAATGCATTGAGACCTTTTGACCCCTATATCTCGGGTCACAAAGGGTCATGAGATCTGAAATTCCTTTCAGGCCTTTGACTTGACCTAAGGTACCTGTGTACAAAATTTGGTGTCAATGTGTCCAGTGGTTTCCGAGAAATCGTGTCCACACCCAGACAGACAGACACACAGACAGACAGGAAGATAAAACCAATAACTACCCGTACATATACATAAATACGGTAGTTAATAAAACGTATGCATTGATACATTATTGGCGATTCATTCTTTTTCATAGTCATCTCGGTCGCCTCATTATTATCATCAGTTGAGGAAATCAAATCACTGTTATAGGGAAACGCGGGAAACATCACATTTAAAAAAAGTCTTCGTTTTTTTCTCGCAATGAAAGCAGACTGCATGAAATTGTGAATCAGATGTGCTGTGAACTTGAATGCAAAGCAAGCTTTCAGCTTTTTTTGTTTTTTTTTTCGGCATAACCGTTTTTTTTTGTAGTTGAGAGCAGAGCAGAAGACAGAATCGAACAGAGAGACATTAACTATCTTGTAGTGAAAGTTGAGGTCAGCTTGGTGAAAGCGTGTGTTTATATTAATGATTTGTTGTTACAGAAGAAAATTAAAAGAGTGAAAATGTAAAGCTGCTCTTAGTCCAAATTGCTTTCGAAAGTTAACAGTTAACAAGTTAATTAGCAAAAAACAAACATGGATTTCGTTATCGTTGAAGAAAGTGTTTCTTCAAACTTTGCTGGGGGTCTGCATCCCCTTTTAATACCAGAGGTTAGTTCACATTTGCAAACATAAGACCCATTGTTTTGTTAATTGTATTTGAAACTTTATATTATTCTAAATATGAAATAATGGCCGTGTCAATGGCAATTATTGGATTAATAATTGGACAGTGCAGTGATTTTGTTTATTTTTTTGTTGTTTTTAGGTAGTGGAAAATGTGTTCAACTTCTGCTCCTTCAAGGACCTAACATCATGCAGACTGGTGTCCAAAGTGTGGCATGAAAACTCGTTAAAACGATGGAGGTCCCTTGCCAAGGTCAGACTCGTCGGGGAAGACAATCGCCGTCCAATGACGAGATTCATGAATTTTGTGAAGGATGAGAAAAGGAAGCCCGATTCATTCAAGCCGTACAGTGGTCACTTTGTCATTGGAATGGTCCGAAATCTCGACCCATTTTTGCAAGAGTTTCGCTTCCAGATCAGCGCCTTGGAGCTGAAGAATGTCACCTTCAAGAACACTGGAGAATTCCGCAAAGTTATCTTCCAGAGCTGCCCAAACATGAACGAATTAACTCTGCTCAACCCCATACAAGCTACAAACAGACGCCAGCGTATCGTTGAACCGAGTGAATGGATGGAGCCCCAGTTTGAGGTGAACCTGAACCTGAAGCGTTTGACGCTTCCACGAATCATTACATCATTTGGAATTACGAGGATGGAGATCCTCAGTCACTTTCCGGCTTTGGAGGTGTTGATTCAGAAAGAGCGCAGCAACCAAGCAAGAGTACGAGATTGGGCTCATTCGGATGATGACTTGCTTTTCAACGTGGTGGACATTATTCGAAGCCATGACCCCAACAAGTTGAAATTGAAAAGTATCGAAGATCTGGAAATCGTTCAACTTGAAACAGAAGACGGTTCTTTGCCCACATCTCTTTTCTGCCTTCTTGTGAGACCTCCCTCTCTTCAACTTGACCATCTGGCAGTGGTACTTGATGGAAGTGTTGACGGCACTGAATTTTATCTTAGTTTTGCAATCATGTATATGCAATGCAAAACATTAAGGAAATTGGATCTTCATCGAACGCCAGGCGGGGGTTACTTGAATCCGGCGAGCATATCAGGAATGGTTTCCCACTTACACCTAGATAACCTCCAGGAACTCACTCTCCGTTCTCGTGTATTTTCTACTATGCGCTTCCTGATGGTTATGCCGAATCTCACAAAGCTGACTATTTATGGATATGAAGATGGCGACAACATCGTGAAGGGTACCAATTGGAATTGTTTGATGATGAAACAACTTGTACTGGACAAGTGCACTGAGCTCAATCTTGCTTTTCATCTGGACAAAGTGGATCTGGAAAAGGTGGTCAAAGTCTTTCCGAATGTGGAGAAGGTCACCATGTCCCTCAACAATGAAATGTTTGCTGTTGTTTGCAAAAATTGGAGGAAGCTTGTGGAATTGAATGTGTATGATAGCTCTCTGGACGATTCTGGAATCACTGGACTCGATGAAGAGGATGTCGCAAGTGTCAATGGGAAGCGTTCATTGGTCAACGGTGGTGGTGCTCGGGAACGAACGCCAAATATTTCCTGTTTGCCACGTAATTATAATTTGTGGTGCTTATCTATTCATTATGTAGATTTAGCCTCTTTACATGCTTTAAGGTATTATTTTTTTTAATTCGTAGACCTTCGAAGAGTCTCAATCAGCAATTGGGAGCGGTTCCAGATCACAAAATCCATGGGTCATGCGTCTGCTACATTCGGGTTTCAGCAAGTTCCCTTACTTCAGTTCCTGCATATTACAAACTATAATGTAAAGTGTTTACTGAGAAAGCAGTTTTTTCGCGGTTTAAAAAAATCAGGCTATTCTTTGTTCCCAATAATTTTATGTTTCTTCTTCGTTTCCTTCAAGGTGGAGGAGGACGTGAAGGAAGTCTTGCGTGCCAGTGCCACCAGCTGTGTCTTTACTCGTGTCCAACGTGACAATGGAACCTGGCTGGAGGGCTTGAAGAAGACCTTGTTTTGAGACATCAACGAGACTGAGGAATGAAAAATCTACTGCTACCTTGAATTAATGTTAGGTTAGAATTTAGGTGTGGCAAATAGAAATAAGTATTAATTATTACTTCTTTTACGTATTGACTGCATTCAAGTCCTGAAATATTAATGTTCAACTAAATAATCGATTGATTCCAGACTAAAAGTATATAAATTGTGGATTTTGGTATATGTTACGGTTTACATTGTTTTCATAAGATCAAAATACATTATATAACGATAAGATGTTCATGTTCATGATAAGCGGACCTAAATACCTTTTCAGCATTTGAGATATAAATTATCAATGTTACATTTACTTCTAATTTGTAATGTCGTAATGTAATACTAATCTAATAGAACATTTGAAGATATTATTTTATAATGTAATCCTAACGATAATTTAATTCATGATAAATACACAATTTTTACATTAAAAAGAACTTTGTTTTAAGTGGGAAAAACAAAACTTTAATAGCTTCGCAAACTACAAAAAAAGATAAGAATACCACAAATAATTGGCATCTTTTTTTAGATCTACAAAGTAAAAGAGTATTTTAATTTCACAGCGTTCAATCATAAATTATTTTCTAACCCTCATCTCAGTTTTTGTTATTATAACAGCTTTTTGAGCAAATGATTAGACAGCATACCTTTCAATAAAACTGACATGAAAATTTAGAAAATGAGTGTTTTTGATACACCACCACGTATTTCTGGGTTTCACCAGGGATAACCTGGACTTTTTTTGCTCATCAGGAATTCCAGGGAGTAGTTCACCCAGGATTACTTTTCAGTCAGAAGGCTTACAAACTTGTGGCTTACAAACTTGTGGCTTACAAACTTGTGGCTTACAAACTATAAAGGTTTGTGTTACGTTATGGTATATTATATGAGTGCTTTGCTGGAATTTTGACAATATTCGAAATTTGTTATAGCAATATATCATTCTCAAATTCGAACACTTTTAACACAGGACTAGACATTCGCTTTAAGAAACGAAAAGGCAGTAAGACGACGACTTATAACTACCTTCATACATCAATTATTCAATAAAAGGTGGATTGCAAGGTAGATATCGACCAATCAATAAATTTTAAATAAATTAACAGTGATCTGAATGTCTAGCTTAAAACTATGTTCTACCTCTACCTCATGTGACAGCTTATGGTCGTCTTTCTTACATAAAAACTTTATTCAAATCGTATTTTATACATTGTTAATTTTTTCTTCATCGGTTATAATAAAACAGAATAGTGATACTGCTTTTAAATAAAATGCGCTTTCTTGGGTGCTGTATAAAAGAAAAAATAATATACAAACCGATATAAATTGTGCGACAAAAAACTAAACGGAAACCATCTTGATATTCACTCTTTGTATGAAAATCAATAATAATTCTACTGATATTTTGACAACGATCTAAATTTGCATTAAATTTATTTAAAAGATCATTTGTTCTTAGTCAATCGACGCAAAACATTGGATTTACATATATCTTGTTTTCTTATAAATATTTACACAAATTTATTCTAAAATGTGGATTAGCTTTTTACTTTGGATTTTTACTTCAGCCCACGACATGAAAACACTTAGCGGAAGCAATATTTCAGAGAATGTTCAAATATTCTCAGGATTCCGTACCTCGGTTAAGAATCGCCCAGAAAGTACAAAACGTTTATACAAATTTCAGCCTATAGCACAGGATGCAACGATAAGAAAGTCTTTGGAGAATGAACCTCTGCAAGATCTTCTATATCTCATATCAAAGTTTGGAGATCAACATTGTCTAATTCTGCTTGATAACTACTTTGGACTTGATATTCCAAAAGACGTGCAATATCCAGCTCTGCTAAGA
Organism: Willowsia buskii; assembly: GCA_034700685.1. Lineage (NCBI taxonomy): Eukaryota > Metazoa > Arthropoda > Collembola > Entomobryomorpha > Entomobryidae > Willowsia > Willowsia buskii. Next base: position 8,640 of record JAQIXW010003369.1, on the reverse strand, counting down.
CAGCTTACAGTAGGGAACATATCAAAACCAGATTATCCGCACGAAGGACAAGTTCTCACAGGGCTGCCCGTCAAAAATAGAAGATGGAACATGACACATATGAACCTCGCCATAAAGCCCTGTCAATTAATTGAACAATTATTATGGGAAACTAGTTGTCTACATGCTTATGAGTATATAGATTTTGCAATGAAATCAAAACCGTGGCAGTGCGAGCTTCAAATTTCGATATTTCTTCCAAAATACTTTTCCGAAATTTGGAATAATCCTTCTGTATATTTGTCCATATTTCGACATACGCATGATCCGTACCTTTTTGGAATCCAAAGATTACCTACGGTCGTATCAACCCATATTATTTTGGTTTCACAATATGTCGATATTTCTGGCAAATCTATGCTTAGCTCGATTGAGGCGAAAATTACCTATACAGACTTTTTTGAGATATTACGGCCCCTAAATAATATGCATATAGAACTAATGATCTTACGAATAGCTTTGAATCGCTCGGAGTTGCATATATTTTGTAGAGTGTGTCGACCACAAACTTATTGGTTATTTGATATTATAAATTTGAATGACTTTGTGCATATTCAAAGCAACGCAATTATCCCGCGTTTCGTTAAGTCAATCAGAGTTGTATTTCCAGGGGCTGCGTTTGAAACATTTAATCGCAATTTGCTCTTGTGTGAGAACAAATTTTCAAAATCTCTTCTTCTCAACCAAGTCCACAACACTGATCAAGTTGCTCATGCTTTTGTAAATGTTTGGATGACGATTTTGTACAACTATTCATATGACTTGAATGGTAAAGGAAATTGCGTTAATGGTAAAATTCGAGAAGAGTCAAATCCTACTTCAGTGCCTGATTTGGAGGACACATTTATTGATATTTTTATTGATGCACTAAACGTTCTTCAAAGGTTCGATTTTGCGGTGCTTGATACTCTGAGCAGTCTGCAGGTTATAGGATGCGGTGCAACGGACTCGGAATCTTTAGCATTTTGGGAACTGGTAAACGTGTTTGATAAGTATGTCTGGATTTTTATTTTGATAAGTTCTGCATGTTTGGTTGTTGTGCTAAGACATCTTAGAGCGAGCAAATCAAATGCTCTTGTAAATCATATAGAAACTATTGTGAGAGTATATTTGAATCAGGATGAAGAGACTCATATTCTAAGAAGAGTTTCTTCAACTAGATTTTGTTTAACAATGTTTGCTCTATCTGTGACGGTTACAAGTAACGCTTGGAAGAATGACAATGTATACCATATGGTTTTGCCTCGTAAAGCTGTGCACTTGGTAAAGTTCAGCCAACTTGTAGAAAATCGGTATGTAACGTACAGTAAGGTGCACTTTATTGAGGTTTGGGTTGGGTTTCATGGTGAGAATGAGTTCACGGGGTTTTCTCATGATAATGGACATCTTTCAAAATCGGTTGAGAAACCATCCATTTCGCTAAGGTCTGAGGTATTCGACCTTCAAGCTGGCATGCCCAAGGTTGGAACCAAAAAGAATACTATAGACCACTTGGTTTACAATAACACATCGTTACATCCGCACAAGTCGGATATTTTGAAGGAAGCCATATTGTATGCTAGAAATATGACAAATAACTTCTCTTGGGCGCACGGAAGTTCCGGTGGACATTTGGCGCAGCCAATTATTTACGAACGCTACCGTAAAATCGAGAATGAAACGTTATGGCAACATTTAAAGTTTTGCAATAAGTCAGCTCTGGTTGTACCTGGTTTCATGTGTTCAGAATATCTAAAGAAACTGCGAAAAGAGAACGTGTCGGAGGATCTCATTCATCTCGGCAAAGAAAGTTATTACCAATCTTACAACATATTCACTGTAACAGGTTATACACCGTTGTGGCTAGTTAACAGAATTAGAATATTTAAAGAGACTGGTGTTCTAGAGTGGTGGGGTAAGTATATCAAGGAAATGAGATTTTTGAAACAGGTTGTGTCAGAGCCTCAAGTACAGACCCCTACAATGAGTGGCAACATTTTAGTAATATTTATCGTAATGCTATGTGGACATTGTGTTGCGTTGATTTGTGCTGTAATTGAATGTAATCAAGTACTCCGATATACCGTGGTAAGGTGGGTTAAAGTCGTTTGGCGTATTCATTATCGCAGAGCTTTTACGACTTGTTTGATTAGATGGAGAACTACGTTTAAAAATTCCTTTTAAAATATCATTGAATTACGTTATAATTATTTTACATCACTGATGATTATCTCGATTTGCGATTGAAAGCCTTAAAATAAAATCTGCGATTAATTTCAAAACCGCATCCATGATTTCCGTCTTACCAACAATTCCTTTACATTTCAAAATGCATAGTTTTAGCATAATACTCAACTCCGTATTTGATAATATACATTTTCACATTTTCCACCGTTATGGAATGCCATGCTAGTCAACAACATATTTTTTCGTGATATCGAATTCGGGTTTTAAAACATCATTTTTCTTAAGTTCCTACCTAGCTTCACGTACGTAACGTAGACATGCAACACAGTTAATAAAGAAAAAACTTGCATTAGTGAGACAAAGTAATTAATTATTTAAGACAAAATTAATAGCATAATATGTAATGGATATTAACACTTCAACAAATATTTCAAAAATGAACGGCATATCCTACCTGTGCATACGTTTGGTTATGTGAATTGTATTCTATCATATAATATCACCACTTTATATTGGGCTGATATCACGTATAATGTATAATTTTAATTTTAATAAGAGCAAGGTAGATTACATATTGTAATAAGTAACTTTATAAAATAATTAATTTACAGGAGCATGACAAGCTGGCATTTACCTCTTATCCTGACGCATGCAAAGACAGATGGGCAGTCTCTTTGGAGTTAACATTTATGTCAAAACGCAGATATAAGAAATAAATTTGGTCATCTTTACTGGCGATATTAAGAATTTGTGTGATAATTCATTTTCAATTAATCCATAATTACTCGTCTCGAAGCCTTACGACCGACCAAGTGTATCACTTTCACTTTGGGGTCTCAATTAAAAATATCAGCATAATATTCTTGTAGTCAATTTAAGCGGAAATCTGAATTAATCTTCAAGTCAATAATCGAAAGTATCTACACAGATTATCGTAAAATGTGTATTATTTTTTTGCTTTGGACGTTTGCTACGGGTTATGCTATGAAAACACTTAGCGAGCTCAAAATCTCAGAGAATGTCCAAATTTCGTCAGGATTCCGTATCTCGGGTAAGAATCGCTCAGAAAGTACAAAACGTTTACACAAATTTGAGCCTGTAACACAGGATGCAGCGATAAGAAAGTCTTTGGTGAATGAACATCTCCAAGATCTTACACATCTCATATCCACCTTTGGAGATCAACATTGTCTAATTTTGATTGATAACTACTTTGGACTTGATATTCCAAAAGACTCCGAATATACAGTTCTCCTCAGACAGCTTTCCATAGGAATCATATCAAAACCAGATTATCCGCACGAAGAAGAAGTTGACACATGGCTGCCCGTCAAAAATAGTTGATGGAACATTACAGATATTTACATCTCCATAAATCCCTGTCATTTAGTTGAAGATTTATTCTGGGAAACTTATTGTCTGCATGCATATGAGTTTATAGATTTTGCAATGAAAACTAAACCGTGGCAGTGCGTAGTTCAAATTTCAATGTTTTTACCAGAATTCTTTGCCAAAACTACATTTTATCCGTATCTATATCCTTCAATATTTCAACACACATATTATCAAGCGTACCTATTAGACATGCAAAAACTTCCTTCGGTCGTATCAACTCATGTCGCTTTGGTTTCAAAACATGTCAATATTTCTAACGAAACTGTGCTTCGCTGGGTCGAGTCAAAAATTATTTACCTTCTTCTACGAATGAAATTAAGTCCACTACGATATGCGCATGTAGAACTACTCATTTTGAGAATAGATTCGAATGTTTCAGAGCTGCATGTATTTTGCAATGTATGCCGACCACCGATATATTTGTTAATTAATTTTATCGTTCTGAATAACTTTGTAAATTCTCAAAGCAATGCAATAGTCCCACGTATTGGAAAATCAATCAAAGTTAGTTTTCCAGGGACCCCGTTTGAAATTTTTAATCGCAATTTGCTTTTGTGTGAGAACAAATTTTCAAAATCCCTTCTTCTCAGCCAAGTCCACAAAACTGATCAAGTTGCTCATGCCCATGTAAATGTTTGGATGACGATATTGCACAACTATTCGTATGACGTGGGTGACAAAGGAGATTGTGTTAACGGAAAAATTCGAAAAAAGGATGAGTCAATGTCCAAATATGATGACATTGTCATTCAAAATATTATAGCCGCAGTTAACGTTCTTCAAAGATTCGAATTCGCGGTGCTTGATACTCTGAGCAGTCTGCAGGTTATAGGATGTGGTGCGACGGACTCAGAAACTCTAGCATTTTGGGAACTTGTTAACGTCTTTGATGACTATATTTGGAGTTTTATTTTGATAAGTTCTGCATGTCTGGTTTTTGTGCTAAGGTCTCCAAGAGCGAGCAAGACAAATTCTTTTGTAAATCATGTAGAATTTATTGTGAGGGCGTATTTGAACCAGGATGAAGACATTAATATTCTAAGAAGAATTTCCTCCACGCGATTTTGTTTAGCAATGTTTGCCCTATCTGTGACGGTTACAAGTAACGCTTGGAAGAATGACAATGTATACAATATGGTGTTGCCCCGTAAAGCCGTTCACTTGGTAAAATTCAGACAACTGGTAGATAATCGCTATGTAACCTATAGCAGGGTGCAATTTATTCGCGCATGGGTTGGATCTCATGGTGAAAATGTGTTCACAGGGTTTTCTAAGGATAATGGGCATAATCCATCAAGTGACAGTGGGAATTCTAAATTTTATCTAAAATCTGAGGTTTTCGACCTTCTAGATGCCATGCCGTATGGTATTACCATGACGAATACCACAGAGCTTTTGGTTTACAATAACACATCGTTACATCCGCACAAGTCGGATATTTTGAAGGAAGCCATATTGTATGCTAGAAATATGACAAATAACTTCTCCAAAGTGGGTAAAACTTCCGGTGGTCGCTTGGCTCAGCCAATTATTAACGAACGCTACCGTAAAATCGAGAATGAAAGGTTATGGCAACATTTAAAAATTTGTAATAAGTCAGCTCTAGTTGTGCCAGGCTTCTTGTGTTCAGAATATCTGAAGAATCTGCGGAAGGCTAATGTGTCGGAGGATCTCATTCATCTCGGCAAAGAAAGTTATTACCAATCTTACAATATATTTCTTTTAGAAGATTATATTCCAATGTGGCTAGTTAACAGAATTAGAATATTCAAAGAAACTGGTGTTCTAGACTGGTGGGGAAAGTATATCAAGGAAATAAGATTTTCGAGTCAGGTTGCCTCGAAATCTCAAATACAGACACCAACAATGAGTGGCAACATTTTAGTAATATTTATCGTTATGCTTTGTGGACATTGTATTGCAATTTTGTGTGCTACAATTGAATGCAATCAATCTCTCCGTTGCAGCATAAAACGGTGGGCTAAAGTTATTTTATATATTTTGAATAGCGCAAAGTCATTAATATTATTATTTGTTTTATTGACAACTCGGTTTAGAAAGGCATTTAAAAAATATTAAGTTATGTGCTTTGATGTATTATTGATTATGTTAAACATGTTACTTGGATGTTTGGAATATTGCTAAATAAACTGTATGTACCTTTATCGCATAAAGTTAATCATTAATCATATACTCATTATATCTCATTAAACGTTTAAAATGTTTAATTATGACAAAAATACAAGCGTAGTTTGAATATTGCAAAGTGGAACACAAAGAATTACTGTATAATTTTTATGATTGAATTAAGCTTCATATTTGCATAGGTAGTTATGCATGTTTTCCCGATAATTAAAGAAAAGTGTAAAGGATAACTGTGGGTTTGAAGTTTCACTGCAACATCATTCAGTAGACTTCCGGCCACATTTTGTTTCATGTTTATCTAAAGTCGCACAAGATAATTTTATACTGAATGAAAAATTATACTTTCAGTGGCCATACACGTCTGGCAATATGCTCCTGTTATTGACTATTTGTTTTTATACATATTTCATAAAACTGTAAAAGTGCATTTAGCTACTACCGAAATATTTGCTTGTCATCATATCCTCCCTTGAGATGGAGTAGGCTGATGAAACTTGCAAGCAAAGAATAAACAAGCAGTGAACAATGTAGTGTAGTGAAACATAAATGCAGCACAGTACTTTAAGCAGTATTTTACTTTATGGTTGCATTTAGGTTATCAGTAATTAAAGATTAACACAACGAGTTAAGATGTTGTGCAAATATGTGAATTTTTCAGTGTAATTAATTAGATTGGCATTTGTGGGATGTCCAGAAAAAAATATATCATGTGTATACATAAGCACATTTTGCTCTCAGCGTAATATAATCTTGTCATGATAATTCAAAGTTAATGCAGTGGAACGTGAAGTAAAAATTAGCTCATATGTATGTGAAATGCAGTCGCGTAAATATTTATGCATACTATGCAGCATTTCTAGTATCTACGTAGCTAAAGATGTGCAACACTAAAGTTACATGTTATGGTGACTTGAGGATATTTTTCACTTAAATTAAGCAAGTATTTTTAGGAAGTCTTTTAAAAAACTGTAATGAGTATAAATAGATTTTGCCTTCAACGAGATACTATTTGTAGAGGTGCGGCAAGAACTAGCTAATTAAAATGAGAAATGCAATTACGTATAATTTATGATATTACGATTAAAATATTTATGCAACGTGGCAAAAATTAAATATAAATATTATGATTCAAAATAACTTGATATACCTATTGTAAGAAAAGCTAATATATTATGTTTGGGTTAACAGCAATTTCATTTGGACGTGATGATAATGAGCACAAATAATTGTGACCCTTTTGTTATGTTATTAATATTATGTTGGTTTAGTGCAATGTGCAGCGCTCATCAGAATGGATGCGTTGCAGTAGCACATAAATGCGAATGACAGAACAAAAATGCATTATGACATACTTTTCCATACTACCATGACTTTATCAGAAATATACTCTTATTCTACGTAAGTAAATATTTAATTTGTTGCAAACAAATCACTAAAATACCATTAACAGCTAATTTCATACTGGATATTAAGAATAGACAGTCGGCATTTTCATATCACGATGAAAAAAACAAAAGATTTACTTGGCCTAACTATTAAGAGAATCTGAGCTTGTGTGATAGAACTTTTTTTCTATTCTCCCTCTAACAGATAAACTTATTCATAAAAGGTTAGCATTTTTCTATAAAAAGAGTAAATGAGAGATTCTTTCACATGACATTAAGATACATAGGTCGTAGTAATGTGTGTGGTACATATCTTCTTATCATAGCATCATTCCTCGTACCATCATGTTTTTCTTCAGCTCAGCAGTTTTCACTGCAATATCATTCTTTAGAGCTCCTTGTCCTTGCCACATTTTGTAGATAATTTTATATTGAATGGAAAATTTCATTTTTAGGGACAAACACGCCCAGCAATATGCTGCCGTTATTGACTATTCGTCTTTAGTAGTATGCATATACAATACTGACATTTTTTTTAAATTGATCCCTTAAAAATTTTAAGTTTGGCTTAAGCTTTTTAAATAATCAAACGTTCTCTTCTTTCATTTGCTTAACTAAAATACTTAAAACTTAAATACGTCGTCTTTTGTTTCTCTTGATAATCCTTTCAATTGTGCATCAAGGGCTCAGCCACATATCAAGTTGTCACAAAAACCGTATAATTTATCTACTCACCCACATCCTTCGTTATCACTCTAACTTAAGCAGATTAACATTTAATTAAAATTAGGGTTATCATTGTCTATAGTGCCCAACAACGGCAACAACTCTATATGATAACGTAACTTGTGAACAGCCCCCACAAAACAACCATGAACCAAACCACAACATCTAATCTCAAGTTTTTTAAGCTGACGGCGACGGCTAACCAGATGACAGAGGAACCAGTCAAGTCCTATCCTGCTATGTTGAATCTTGAGTCATTTTGAGTGATAGTGATGATTCATGATATGATATGATGATCCTGTCCTGTCCCTGTCTCATTCCAGCAATCTAAATGTACGCGAGCTCGAGGAGAACTTGTTGCTTGCTTGGCTGCTCTACTAAAATGATGACTCATCATTCTTTCTTTTCTTCGATTCGTAAATACCAACAAGACAAAATAGAACTCATCTGATTGATGTGTGCATCGTCAATAGTTCGAAAAAAAGTTGTTAGTGTCAGTATAGTAATTACTAATTAGTATTTCTATTTATCTTGAATAACTTGTGCTGGAAAAATAATTACTGTTGGAGATCAGTCAATCTCATCGTCAGTAGTGCGAGAACTTTCAGTGAGTTTAGTCTTCAGTCTTTAGTCTATTACCTGTTGTCTGTATCGTTAATTTGATCAGTAATCAGTTGTTGCGCTTGCGGTGTAATTAATAAGTTCAATTTGGCGAGGAAAGTTAATCAAAAGGAGGGGGTCAATTATTCAATCAGAAAAATGGACATTTTGAGCATTCCGGTTA
>JAQIXW010003368.1:0-13302 GCA_034700685.1 Willowsia buskii | reverse complement strand
TGTCTCCATAAGGCTCCAAATGTTCAGTTTTCAATGTTCTCAGTATGTATATACACAGGTACTTACTTGTATAGATATTTGAGATTAAAGTAAAATTGCATGTCTTCATTGCATAGTGTATGTGGATTTTTTAATATAAGAAATGACATGTCGTGATGTACAAAACTTGAAAAGTTTCATTATAGACCTATAGTTTATATTGTAGCAGAAGTTATACGTATAATATGACATGAATGTGTATATTGCATGCTCTTGCACGTTGCGAAGAAAAAAGGCAAAAATTATGTTGCCCATCCAATAAATCCAGTTTCCGCAAGACATTTTGTATTAGTACTCATGTCAATACTCAAGGTAAAAGTGGCAGTAAAGGTGGTGATTTGCGGTTGTTTGTAAAGAAACACCATCACTGATCCAGGCAGCTACAATACTTTGTATAGACTTTTCTCTCATCGACTAGCGACTTAGAACGGTTAAGATCGAGGAGAAAAATAACTTTTTTTAGGTTGTTTGAATGCAAAGCTACATAAGTTTAGTCCTATAACGATTCTACGTATTTATATTGTATTGTGATTGCGAATGCTGTCATTGGACTCATTTACCGTAAATGAAATAAAATATTAAAATGGTACAAATTGCTCGGAGCCAAAAAAGAGGCCGGACCTCATGAATTAGAGATGAAAGGGATGTAAGAGTTGTCTTTTGAAGCCCAAAAGTCATAAAAAAAATTAATAAAGCATTTTTGGTATGTGAATGAAATTATCTTTCCATTTGCAATATAAAATATTAAAATGCAATGAAAAATGATGTTCTTACGATTACAATACAGAAAATTGAAAGTTAAACGCGTGTCAATATATAATAAATTAATAATGTTGTGTCAATGCTCCGGTAGCATGAACTAGCTTGTATGTTCAATAAAAATATGAAGCATATTTGAATCTTCATTTTACGTTTAACTGGTGCAGAGAATACTGTTCAAATGGTTCAAATAAATTATTTTGAAAGTTTTAGGCAGATTCTATCATGCTTGATATTTTTTAAATGAAAACTCCATCTCTGTTTAGGAAGGTACTCAAATAAATATGACAAAGAACAAAGAATGAATTAAATGACACAAATGCAGTTAATAACAAATTTTAATCAGAACATGAAACGTTTTTGTTTTGTTTTTAATGAAAATCATACAAACGCCAAACCTACAAAGTCAACATTTTTATATCATATTATCATCAATAGAGTTCAATACATCAAAAAAGGTTTAAAAATTTAATCCCTTTTCGATTCAAGTTAAACATACATCAAGAACATAGCGTAGCAATTTTTAATGTACATTTTCACAAACGTCCAACCAAGAATAGAATTGAAGTCATGAAACAACGATTTGAGTTTTCCCAAAAACGAATCTACTTGCACAAAGAACGCTGCCAGTTTCTGTATCTTCCACGCCCTCATCGTTGAAAGAAACAAATGAACTGATTAACTTTATCAAGATATTTTTCGATTTTACCTACTATTTAGGTACTAGTCCCTTTAGAATAGTGAGTAAACCATCCACTGAAAATAACAAAGAAACATCATTTCATGCTTATGAATGGAAGCCTCAAAAGGTACATTGAATATTATCCTGGAAAATATTTATTTCATAAAATACTTATATGATAATAATCCTGCCTTCCAAGGTAATTTGCGCCATATCAAACATTTTTTGTGTAATCCGGCTCATAACGGAATTCCGACACAGTTCCTTCCAAACCGACTCCTACATTCAGAATCCTATTCCCTACTTTCAAGTAATGCTACGCGCATTTGCTTTTGCATACAAAGCCACTACAATAAAAAGATTCTGGAAAAATCAAGATGACTTTCTACGGGTGCTTACCAACATAAAAACTGATATGGTGTTGCCCACTTCCCATTTAAAAATTCAGAGTGTCTCTGTTATCAAGTTTATACTGAGCTTATGTGTGGTTATTGCATTTGCCGACCTATTTGTTGGAGCATATTTTGTTGGTCCAACGTGGCGATGGACGCCACAATGGTGGTACCGACAATTGGTTTCCCTCTCTCGATACACGTTTTTCGTTGGTCCGAAACCAAGTCTGGAGACAGCTCCGGAGTTGGATGGAATGGGTTGGGTGGACCTGACACTGGCTGCTTTAACCTTGGCAGGATTATTTCAAAGGTTTATTACATGCAGATACCAGTATCCAAAAATATACTACAGCATTTTAATTATTAATGCATTCATATTTGCAGATACGTTGTTGGACTCTTCTGTGACCATTGCATTCTTTCCCATGTGCTGACATTATGGACAGTTTCGTACACATTTGCCAAATCAATTTCTCCCAAGAAATTCGGAGCCCCTGAACTTGGAACGAGTGGAAACTGGGGTTTAGTATACAGTCAATACAAGGCAATTCGTAAACTTTCCCAGACGATTAATCAATCCTTGGGAAATCTTGTCACCTTTTTCATGGCCGAAGCGATAATATTCTATTCCATCAACTTTGACGTGACCATGGTCACAGAGGACTTTTTCAAGAAGGGCTACATGGTCTACTTTTACTGCGACACTTTTAGCATTCTTTTCATTTCAGCAGATATATGTAGGCAAATGGACACACTGAAAGGCTGGTTGGCTGATGACAGGAATAGAAAAAATGTTCCATTGGATGAGTTGCAGATTGTTTTACAGGAGTTACAAGTGAAAGATGTGGGAATTAGGGGAAGTGACATTTTTACAATAACATATCCTCTGGTTACTAGCGTAAGTTTCCATGATGATTTGAAATACTTTGACTTGGTAAGTATGTGAAAAAACAATCGATCGCTAACTTCGTTTCTTCCAGTATTGCACCTTGGTCGTGACCTACTTTATCATCAGTGTCCAACACAGGAACCAACTACAACAGACAGCTTTAGATGGATAATGAAAGCATAAAAATGACAAAAAGAGACTTACGAAAATCTATCAATATAATGCATCGTTTTAATAAAAAATGCGGTAAATAAATCCATAGGAATTCACCACATTACGAATATTGTATCATTTAGCAAGCAATTTCTTGTTAAATATTTTTTCTTGTGAGTTATGTATTTCGGAAAACGTAATTTATATTTAGATCCTATATGGTAAGTGGAAATTGTTTGCCCTCTTAAATGAGCTGGAGACAACAATCCATCATATACTTTTACATCATTTACAGTTACATTTTTTATTTGCTTAAAATTAGCACTGATGATGGTACCTTCTGTTGTCTTTCACTCAAAATCGTCAAAGTAACTACAAAGTTACTATTATTATATCCACTTTGTTTTTTCACGGTAGAATATAACAACAATTTTGATAAAGATCATTTTTTGTTCTTTGAGATATTTGCCAATATTTGATCCACACATATATTCATATCTTTGAAACATTAATGTCAATAATCTTCTCATTACTTTAGACTTAGTTACTGGAGATTGCGCGTGTATGAAGAATGTGTGAAATTTCTATAGTACTTGCGCAGTACTAATTCTGGATTCCTTCCTATCCCTGTTTAACACTTTCTTCATGGATTTAAAACTGAATATTATGAAAAGAATGAATTAATATTAATGACTGCGCAAAGGCACCATATTTATGACAATTTTCAGACTTTAGTACTTAAAAATTTATGCTAATTTTAGTTTTACATGATAACAACCTACTAAAAATCCAATTTGCAATGCAAAATAAGCCCGTATCTTTGAAATAGATATCGGATTCTAGAGAGAGAAACAATCACCAACTAAGCTTGTATCATGAAACACTTACATAAATGAGCACTCACATAAAAATAGCACATAAAAAAGTGTCTAGAAAAAAAAACAAATTTATTTGACAAATAGGTTGCATGGGGTGTTCGATGCTACGCGGCATTAAAAATTCTATCATGATTAATTATGTTCCATGACATACTTGTTTATATTTCTATATTGATTTCGAGAAAGGGACATTCCACGACAATTCCACGTAAAGCCTTAACTGAATAAAAGTATCAATCAACACTCAGGAGATTGCCACGTAAGATGTTACAATTATAAACGAATGCGTATAATAACCTCTCACCATCTTCCATGGCGAAGGCATATTTAAGGAATCCTCATATACTTGTATCATGAATCCCATGCATTTTATGGATAATCGTAACTACTCGTAAGTAAAACAAATTTACCTTAAGATGAAACATAATATATTTCATAAAATGCAATTCGTTAAAACTTTTGGAGTACTCTTTTCTTTTACTAATCTATAATACTATATAGTTTTAATAATTGAATTCTTGTTTAACATTGCCTGGAAAAGGATAATATGCTTATTACTTTCTCTCTTTCGAAAATTGTTATTTGATTGCAGTTAACTTCTAATAATGATAAAAATAATAATTGCTAAAGATTGTAACCCTCCATTTCTAGTAGGTAATTATGTGTTTTTTCATATGTATAACTGTTACTCTATAACAGCTATGTAATGATTGTAGTGTAGACACAATGCAATGTATACTTATATGAGATCCCTTGTTTTTTTATTGCGGTCGTTCATTGTTATTACGCTTAAGCATTGCCTAACATCAAAATAATAATACCACTTGTGTACTTCTTTAGAGACTGATGTTGCAGATAATATGACTGTGATTAAATAATGCCATTTTGATGTAAAAAAAAGTCGCTCGTGCGCTCAAAACAAATGTCGAATAATTTACTAAACTGCTAAAACTACAAATCAATTTTATTTGCCGAATTTTGAAAGGGCAATTTGACTTCAATGTACTCGGAGATAGCATTATTAACCTCTTACGTCTTTAAAATATCATACGGAATGATATTTAATGTTTCAGAATAATAATATGAGTTCGATTGAGTATAAAATTGCCATAAACCTTACAACTGTCCTATTAGAATGGTTTTCCGCTTTAATATACTTTATTCAATGTTTAAAAGTCAGGTAGCAGCAAGTATTCAGCAAGGATCAAAAGATTTTTTATAAGTTTGCATTAGGTATATATCTTGATAATTCTAAATGAAGAATTCATTTTTATTCATGTAAAACCAAAACCATGTAGTTTATTTTTAAAATTTTCAGCATTTTACACATACTGTACTAATATATTCTCACTTCAAATGAAACTTTACGAATCCGGATTTTTGCTTAGCAGTGTGTATCTTCGCCTCTTGGAAGTACAAGTGAAACTTGCTGGCCTTCTGGGATTCTATCCATATGAATGGGATTCGATTCGGGGTAAAATCAAAGTTAGTAAATGGAAGTGGGCAAGAACATGTCATAGTTGGCTCTGGTACATCACTTACTCATTTCTTTGCTTGCCAACGCATCTACTCGAGAAATTATGGATGAGTGGGAATTATAAAATTTTTGGCCAAAACAGCACAATTATCCTGGTAGTAATTATTCTAGGATCCTCAATGGGAGCAATTCTCTTAAGTGGGTTGGCTTTGAAGCCTACGGAAATCATTCAGTTTGTCAATAGCTGGCACAAGTACCTGGAAACATTCCCAGGTACACATTTTCAAATGAATACTGGCTTTTTGACTGACATTATGAATCTTTTTGAAAATTTAGCACTATTTTTCAGATAATCATCTTCGTCATGACTACAATCCCATCAAATCGGGTGACGCCCTAAAAATCCGAATCTTTGAACTACTCTGCTTTCTCTCAAGTATATCTTTCTTATTCATCGCTGTCATGATTGACCTTCACTGCTACCTACATCCCACCGCCGCCGCATACCCAGCATTTAATGTGCCAACATATGCGTTACACTGGCTACCTTATCTAATATCCTGCACTTGGTTTTCTTATTTCTGTCTTGGGGTATGCGTTGTTCTTTCCGCGGGCATGATCTTTGCATACTGCTATTTTGCATTTATCATTCCAATTATCAGCGATGAAATGCGACTCGGCCGAAAAAAATACAGAACTCGAAATGAATTCAGGGAACCTCATAACTTGGTGCTAAACTGGAGAACGATCGAGGTCTTCATGAGAAATTTCAACTGTGAAGCTGGACTAATGTTTGTACCTTTAACGATGGTGTTTACTCTGACAAATGTTTTTTGCTTTGTAGGCTTGGTTTTTCAGTGGAATGAATTTAGCTACAGAATGAGAATCTTGCTTGCATTTATAATATTAATGACTTTTGGGCTGTATGGGTTGCTGCTACATCTGGGAGGCTTGGAATACACAGAGAGTCAGAGAACACTGGACTCGTGGAAACTCACGTGTTGGGAAAATAAGATTGATAGAATGTACATGAAAAGGGTCAAATTATCCTGCAAACCGTTGCATTTAGGAGATGGAAAACGGTACACAATGACCCCACTTACCGGTCTGCGCTATTTTAGAAGTGTGAGTAAAAATACATTCAGAGCTTGCATAGCGTATTCCAATATTGTTGAAATGTAAAACAAATTTTCACGATACATCTTGAATGAAATCAGCCAGTGATAGTTAGTAAATAATATGTTAATGCAAAACCATAATTCTTTTATAAACAAAATCAAACATTTGGTATGTTTATATACTATCTTGTTTTATCTGTCTGGAAATCAAAGCATCTCATTTGATCACTGCATAACGTTTTTTTTGCTTCATTTTCAGTGATATCGTTCTGTCAGTGAGATAACTTTTCTTCATCCATCACATTAGCTATTTAACTTTATGTTATTATATGTATGCTCAGCTCAACTGCACTTGCAACATGGTTGTATAATTTAATTTTTTACCAATTCTTTTCCATTTTTGCATGCTAAAGTTAAATATCCATTTCGCTATGCAACCCCAAATATTCCTTTTTTAAATTTAGTTTTGCTTAAAAACTTTACAGAACATTGGACGTTAGGACATTGCTATAATAAAGACAAGTATAAAATCTATATTGAATTCACGAGTGCATTAAAATAAAGAATATTGGACAATTTTATAGTTTTATGATTCACCTGTATACGGCATACATAGTTATAATGTACATTTAAGATTTAAGTTTCCAGAATTAACATTCATGTTTAGAAGAATGGGGATGTCGAGAACTATTTCAGCCTAAGAGTGATGGCTATCAGCGTTTAATACACTTTAAAATTTATATAAAGTTGACAATGCAGGGATTGGTAGTGATAACTTTTTTTATCAATTTGTATTGATCTAGTCTTTAAATATTACTACATATATGGTGCTTGTATAGAAAAATAGAATGAATAACATAAGAAACTTTTTAATATAAGTTTAAGGAAAGAAAGCAAGCTCAGTTTTTTGTCTGTATCAAACTATGTCTGCAGTGCATTGACGTGAGCCTAGTATCACAGAAAGAAACACGCTTACCTAGAAGTGTAGCTCAATTTGCAACGTAGACTAAACCACTAAAGAATTTATCCGTAATTAAAGACTTATTTAAAGGATGTACACACAGTCGGTTCTTAAATTCCTTGTAAAACTACTAACTGTTGCAAGAATTCTTGGTTACGCTCCAATTATCTGGAATGACAAGAAAAAAGTATTTGAAGTATCCTTCTTTGCATACCTACGAACATTTTTAAGCGCACAGCTTATAACGGGATACATTTTTCTAGTCATACCGTATAACATCATGCTCATCCAGAGAGCTAATGACTATCAGCAACTGAATTACACAATAATTGTTTTTCTATGCTCTATTCTCGGTGGTTTAATCGTTGGGACATTTGTATTTCTGTCTGATGCCATATGCCAAATCGGAAACGGGCTTTTGCTATTCTTGGACAAGTTCAAAGGTACCCTATGGCTATTCTCTTTTTCTAACTTATAATTATAATGAAGATTTGAGGACGTATTTTAAAATGAGGTGTTTGTGTTTTTAGAAAAATACGTAAGACGAGACTACGACCATCAAAAGTCAACAATTATACTAAATCGTCTCGTGGAAATGTCGATGGTTGGCTCTAGTGCTGTTGTTATGACATGCTGTCTCCTAATTGCTACCCATTATTTTTTGTATCCTAAATCAGGCCCTTATCTAACTTATCAGATCCCTGATCTGTACTTTTTCAAGTGGATATACATAACATGTGGAGTTATGTTTGTTATACCTGCTGTTGGTTTTGGAGCTCTAATAAGCTTAATGATATGTTCTGCAATTCTGGTTTTTGCATATGTTCGTCCTATCTACACGAGAGACCTCAAGCTAGGTCTAAGTTCTCAAGACCATAAAACTTTAGATAAGCTTCGCCATCCCACAAACCTGGTAAAAAATTGGAGCGCCCTTGAGATATTTTTTCGATTTCTCTGTTTAACTTTTGGTTTCGCGTTAGTTCCCTTGCAAACTGTTTTCATACAACTTGCACTCTTCTGTAACGTGACATTAATTCTATTTTCGAAGGATTTGCCCACAACTTCAAAAATTGTTTTGCCCGTCATATCTCTCATTGCCACGTTTTGGTGGGTGTTATTTCTGACCATGGCGGGAAGATTGTATACTAATAGCAAGGCTACATTAACATCCTGGAAGCTGGAAAGATGGTCGTTGACTGGAAAGGAAAGAAATTTTATGGTGAAATTTAAAAGGGCTTGCAGACCATTATCTATATCTGCTGGAAAGTATTTCGTTATTAGACCAAAATCAACGCTTAATTTCTTAAGGGGTGTAAGTCGCGGTACATTTCGATCATTAATTGCTCTCAGGAAAATCTACTAGTTTAACAAATTGTAGAATTGATTAGAGTGGAATAATTGCATGATTTCGTTAAAGAGTCTAGTTAATGATGATACCTATTTAGACCTTTTCAGACTTTGACTAATTGTAATAGGTCTGTGATATGAACTAGAGTTCAGGCAATGATAATATTTTCATGCTAGTTTACTTAGCAGGAAAAATTTATTTTCTTTTTTGGATAATGTTGATTGCATCACAAAAACTACATACACTTTCCATAAATATGTTTACTCGTATTCAGTTATTTGACTCAAATGATAGTCAGCAAAACAGGGAAAACTAACCAAGTACATACGTTTAACGAAATAAATAGAAAATAAAAAAACACATTATATTATAGCCAAAAAATAACGTTTTTGGAAATTAGCTTTGTTGTAGTGGAGATTTGCAATTGCAAAGACAAGGTTCAAAAGCATATAAAAAATTCATGTTAACCTTATGGAAAGAACTTATCGAAGCAATAAGAAGAATAAAGTGGGTTGATCCGTTTTTAAATATTAACTTTCATGAGATGTTATAGTTTTATTATATTTTTCTTATATAGACGAGATTTGGAGTGTTAAAACTCGGGCAGTTAGATATCTTAAACGTTTCTTGTTAGAGTCAACAATTTCTTGCCACAATGACAATTCATGCCAGATTTTACCAATTTGCTTTTCGCAGTCAATTGAGGGCAGGTGAGTTGTATAATTATATACCTGTTTTGGTACTTGTAGGAATACTACTGTGGACGTGCTAATTGTTACAACCTCTCAGCGAATTGAATAAATTGTAAAAGCTAGGCAAAATGTATACTCAGTTTTCCAAGTCCTTCCTCCTAAAGCTATTCACACTTGCACGATTGTTATGTTTCTCACCGATTGTGTACAATAGAAAGCAGCAAAAACTTCAGGTGTCAATGTCAGCTTTCACTTCTACATTTGTCAACACACTTATGCTTATATCTTACCTGACTCTTCTCATTCCATACAACATCATGCTTACTTATCGCCAGAAGGATTATCAACAGTTCAACTACACAATTGTTGTATTCCTTTGTGCCCTTTTGGGAGGATTGTTGGTGATAGCGTTTGAGTTTTATTCCGACGCGGTTTGTGAGCTTCTGAATGGGTTATTTTTATTCTTACAAAAATTTAAAAGTAAATTCCCGAAAATATGCATTAATATCTTTAAATCATATTAAAGTAAAAATCATACAATATTCAAATCAATTGGTATTTTTAACACTTTTCAGAAAATTACATGAAACGAGATCATTTCCATCTAAAAACCACCATAGTGTTCGACCAAATGGTTAATGTTGCTATAGTCACTTCAAGTACACTTTTAATCGCATGCGGAGTGATCATATCATGTCATTACTTCCTTTATCCGAAATCGGGCCCGTATATAACTTATCAAATACCAGACCTGTACTTTTTTACCTGGATATACGTGACAGCAGGGCTCCTGTTTTTGTACAACGCAGTTGGCATAACAACCTTAGTTTCCATAATGGTCACAAGTGGGATCATCTTTTTCTGCTACGTGAGACCCATCTACGCAGTTGAGCTGAAGCTAGGACTTCCAGCTTCCAAGTACAAGACCCTGAATAAACTCAGACATCCGTTTAATCTTGTTCGAAATTGGCGTGCAATAGAAATATTCATAAAAGTTTTATGCATTCATTTTGGGAATTTCATGATACCTCTTCAAACAGTTTTTACACAATTAACTTTATTTTGCAACGTAACCATGATTGTATTTTCTCAAGATCTACAAACAACATCAAAACTCGTCATGCCAATCATTTCTGTAATTGCTACGGTTGGATGGAGTATATTTCTTACGGTTGCAGGGAAATTGTTCACGAGTACGAAATCTACTTTATCTTCATGGAAGCTGGAGAGATGGTCATCTCGAGAAAGTGACAAACTCTTCATGAAAAGGTTTAAAAGAGCTTGTCAGCCCATGTCGGCCGCAGCCGGTAAGTTTTTTGTCGTCCGACCTCGATCAGCTTTCAACTTTCTTCGAGGTGTGAGTCGAGGAACATTTAGATCATTAATTGCGCTGGGAAAAGCTTTCAGTCAATAGTGTGGGATGTCATATTGTGGAAAAAATATTAATATGATAAAGCTAAATTTTTGTTTAAAAAAAGATGTATGCATGTTATATAAAACATTTGTTTTATGTTTTTCAGCACTGACGTCAATAGCTTTGATAAATTTTTAATTTTTATCTCAACATTATTTATTTAAAATATCATACTTTACATGAAAACTACCTTCTCTAGTTGCATTGATAAAAATCAATAAATGTAAGTTGAACATTTAAATAAATTCAAATATCAATTTATTTTTCGCTTAAAAAACTCGCATAAAAAGGGAAGCAACAATTGACCCCTCTAAACAATAATTGTGAGATATTTTAGCAATCAATCGTTTCAGTATCAACACAGTACATGTGTAATGCTCCCAGCTAGACGGGATCAAGTTAATTATAATTTTTTGCAAAATCCTCCAGTGCCAAAATGTACTCAGAATTCTCTTTGAATTTTATTCTTCGTTTATTCCATTTAGCGCGTATTACGGGGTGGTCTCCACTAATTTGGAATCCAAAGAGGAAACGTTTGGAGGTTTCGTTTTTTCGTTACATTCAAACAGCTTTTAACTATACTTGCTTAACGTGCTATACATTTCTTGTCTTTCCAAACAACATCATTCTCACCCATAAAAATAAAGACTCGCAGCAGTTTACATACACCATTGTGGTTTTCCTTTGTACAATTGTGGGAGAGCTCATGGTAAGCACGTTGATTTGGAAAGTGGATGACCTGCTAGTTCTCCTCAATGGGTACTTTTTATTTCTCAGGAAATTCAGAGGTAACAAAAACTGTTCAATTTACAAACATTTCTACGTACAAAACCAACTGCTCAACATTTATTTCTGTAAAATTTTAGGTAAATACGCATTACGAGACTTCAATAAAACAAAAGCTGCCATTCGATATGACCATTTAGTCCACACGTCCATGGTTTTAGCTACCATCGTAATATCTGGTTGCGGACTATTAATTGCGTTGCACTATTTTATATATCCGAAATCGGGACCTTATCTCACATATCAAATACCTGACATGTTCTTTTTCACTTGGATTTACCTTATTGGCGGAATAATTTTTCTTGTACCGTCAGTCGGCTTAACAACAATAGTTTCTATTTTGGCATGCATTGCAATAAGTTTCTTTGCTTATATGCGCCCCATATATGCGGTTGAGTTGAAGTTAGGTTTGGCACAGGGACAGTACAAAACTTTAAATAAATTGAGACATCCTAGAAACCTGGTTGTAGTGTGGAGAATGCTGGAGTTTTTCGTAAAAACTGTGTGCATAAACTTTGGGTTTTTATTAATCCCATTTCAAATGATCTTTACACAGTTGACATTGTTTTGTAATGTGACTTTGATCATCTTTATGGAAGAGTTGGAAACAACGTCAAAGTTTATGCTGCCAATGTGCTCCATTAATCCTACGCTTGGATGGGCTTTGTTTTTAACTTTAGCTGGAAATTTGTTCATGAGTAGTAAAGCTACGTTGGGATCATGGAAATTGGAAAGGTGGTCGGAAGTGGGCAAGGAGAGAAAGTTCATGAGAAGGTTCAAGAAAAGTTGTCGACCTTTGAGCATCTGCGCTGGTAAATTTTTTGTAGTACGACCGAAATCAGCATTAAATTATTTGAAAGGGGTGAGTAGAGGAACGTTCAGGTCGCTTATAGCGATGAGAAAAGCCCTGAATAGGTAGGATGAATGCTTTTGGCTTATTTTGTTCATTAAACAATATGTTTTTGGCTACTAATATTTTGTAAGAATGCATTAAAGATCAGTTTTATCAAAAACATAAATGTCTTCTGCAGGTAGGTGGTTAGCTATGTAAAATAGTTTTAATTATTTATAACTGTTGGTACATGGTATGATTTATATAAAAACGTCTGATTAAATTCAATTTGTATTAATACTGTACTTAGAATGTCAAATTGATAAACTAATTTTAAATAAATAACAACAATTAAGTTCAAGCTCTTTATGAAATTAATTTTATTTCAATTAAACTGAACCATAAAATATTTACGAGACCTGGAATATATTTTCTTTAAAATGTTAATATTTAAACACTAAGACTTGATGCTAGTATATTGCCATTTCTTTATGGAACATATATAATACATACCTATACACTTCAAACAAACAATTTGTAATTTATTTCACGAGAAAAGGCATGTTAAATGTTTTATAAGCTATACCAATAATAGTTTATGTAAGTAATCCTATTGTTATTAAAAATTTAAGATTTCTATAATTTTCTACAAGTCACATATACATACATACAATAGCTCAACTTTTACAGGACTATACCATTTCTTACATTGTATGTATACTTCAGTATAGACTGAACTTTAGTAAAAAATATATTGTAGTATCATACGTAAGACTAAATTTCTTTAAAAAGAATAAAAACATTTAAAAAATTTAATGTATGTATTATGTCGTCTTTCGTGTTTTTAATTTTTCGAGTTTGTGTGCGCAAAAATCTGAATAA
>JAQIXW010003367.1:0-13303 GCA_034700685.1 Willowsia buskii | reverse complement strand
GTGCGGCATGGAAATACAGGTATCCAACAAACAACTTCCACTTTTCCGGTCACTTTTTTGTCAGTTGGTCGGGCACTATTCTAACCTAAATCCATAAAAAGTAAAGCCTGTTTTATTAAACAAACTGGCTAATATCCGAAAACTTCTTTATGAGAACAGAAACATCTACCGCTCTAGTGCTATCTAAGTACAATAGCCGCATAAAACTATTCTGTACACGCTTATTTAAATAATAGATCAGGAATTTCATGAACTTGGGATAAAATAAATTTACTCAGAAATTTATTTGTTACTTTCATTTTAATCCATGTCTTAAATTTAACCCATAAAATATTAATCTCAATCTTTCATCTGCTTCCGTAAAACGTTAGACTTGGCAAGCATGTAGAATACACAATTAGGTATTTCATTGTACATTAAGTCTCCTACTGATGTAAAAGACAAAATGAAATTTATGTAGTATTTTTGCTGAGGCTGACACAGAACAACATGCAAATTCTCAAACTTCAACGCGCTCCCAATTAAAATTGTATGGTTACTATTACATAATGTTGTAAAATATCATGCAAAAAGCATTCAATATTTACCTTATGTCAAATGCGCATTAACAATTCCAACTGCAAATTTATTTTACAGCTCCGAATCCAAACGATTATACAGTAAACCTAGTAACTATTTCAGTACAAAATTTATTTATCAATTTTATAACACTTAGTCTGCAATAAGAGATCACGTTGTTTAACAGACTACTCTTGTGCAATATAATAAAAATGTTCTAGAAAATAGTCTATGAAAAACTCATTTAATGATTTCACACATTTCACATTTCATAAAAGTTGGGGCAATCACATGGCATCAGGTAAGAAAGGCTTACATGTGCAAAAAATGTGGCAAGTACAATCATAAGGAGCAATTTTGCGTTCAGAATTTCACATTCGGGGTGTGGATTTTTGCTCTTTCTATTTCGATGTTTTGTCGACTTTTTGTTCTCATTTAAAGACGGATGCGGTTTTGAAATCTATGACGCAGGCTTCTATAATCTTCAGTCAATAAATTTACTTCCTAGTTGATTAGTGCTGCGCCTCTACGCCTGGGCTTAATTGGTGGTTCAATGTAGCAAGGTGCCTGTATGTACCTTGTAAAGCCACCCTACTTACAAGTCCACAACTCGGCCACTGATCAAGTTAATACCTTTCGATAGTCAAATATCTTATCTATTCGTGCATAAATATGTACCAAACCAAGTATGACAACTAAAAGTGGTTAGTGCGATAACTCCTGGAGTACATATATATTTTTGTGGCTTCATGTAAGAAATCTTAAATTTCCTCCACGCCTATCTTACTGATAATTGACACTAAATAACCTAACCAATTTTTTTCGAAGTAACCTAACCAATTTTTTTCAAAGTAACCTAACCAATTTTTTCTATGTAAAGTTTTTAAAGTCAACTTTGTGATTATTTGATTACAGTAAAATGTCCTTCATATTCAGTTTCTATGCAACACTCAATCATGTAGAACCGATATTGATGTCCAGTCTTATTGTATAGGGATATTTGGTAGCCGAGCAATAGAGTGAAGGAGGTCCATATGCAACGCGGGACGAAGGTAAATCAAATAAGCTGAGAGAAGTTGAGAAAACCATATTATGCAAAATACTCATTTCCTGGTTTCTTCCTTCCGTCTCCGCTGATGCTGCAGCTTGCTGCATTTACGCATAAAATAAAATACTCGTGCGTGTAACTCGTGCCTGCATACTATGTGCATATTTTTGGCTAATTTGGCAATCAAATTAGACCATTTTTTTGAAACAGAGGAACCGATTTGGAGATAGTTCAAACTATTTACATCGCATTCCCAAATTCCACCGACGTGACCATTTCCCGTGAATGGGAAATTTGCACGAACACTTCGTAACGAAACCTAATGTGCAGTTAATATCAACCATTATCTAGTTTTGCCAATTTAAGAAATAAACTATCCAAAAACTTTTGTGCTCGGAGTTGATCCCAACTTTAATGTTATCTTGTAAAATGCATTCAGTATTTACCTTATAGCAAATGCGATTCATTTGTAAATGAATTTAAAATAAGTCATTTTTCATTACGTGTATTCAAATTTTTGTATTTCGATTGGAAAATAATAAATAGTTTCTTGTCCTCTAATTTATATTAAATACCTCCCCATATAGTTTTTATTTCTTGTAATCGGCTGCTTTTAGAGGGAAAGGATATATGGGAAAATTGCCGTTAAAGGAGGCATTATATGGCCATTCTCAATCAGCAGTAATCTGACAAGCTCGGAATTTAAAACAACTTTATTGAATTTTAAAACCATGCATGTTTATTTATGTAGATTAAAACAATTGCCAACTTTAATAAGAGTAGCAACTATATTAAGCTGTATCAATATATATCAACTATAAATTATTTGTTTGTAAATACTCACTAATATGCATCCTTTGCAATATGAGTAATTTGAGATCGCTTGTGATTGAAAAACAGTCTGGAAAAAGTTCTTTTGACGCCTTTTATTTCAAGGAATTAATTTTTCATTTACATTACCCAGACATTGTCTTCTCGGTTCGTTTAATTGAAAGCTTGGGCGACAAAAAATCTAATGGCTAAGGGGACTACAGATACATTGGCAATTGCCAGTTTGTAAATATTATTCCGTTTGCATAGTAAATTTTTTGCTCCAGACAATTTGCCGATTACTTCAAGGAACCTGTAGTCAAACGGTAGAAATAAGACCAACTTAAGATTGAAAATTTAACGGGAAGCTAATGGAACGGGTTTTAGCAACTGAACAATTGCGATTTTGTGCAAGTTAACTACTTACACGTTACTAAGCTAAAATTATCTAGTATTTTATTTCTGTAATCTACACCTCTGTTTTCTTACTAAATTCTGAAACTGAACTGGTTAAAAGCTTAGTTTATTCCGAGATAGATCCTGCAACGAGCCAATGGACAAATACAGAACATCTAGAAACTTGCTTATTCAGATACTCAAGCTAATATAACTTATTGTTAACGAGATGGTAGATGGTGGAATTGCTTACCTTCCAATTTAGACTTTGTACATTTAACTACACAACTTAAGATAACTTAAGACAACCAAAATTCTAAAATATGACAAACATATCAGACAGAATAGGAAGATTTGTATACCTCTGCGGAAATATCGAGCCGGACCGACTTGCTCAACAAAAACCAGCAAAGGGAAAATTATTCATGAACCTGCGTACATATTTTTACATTAAGCATGCACGTGCTATCCAATAAAATGTTGTTGCCACTCGTTCACACTGATAAATTATCTCCAACAGAAATTAATTCTGGTGCCCATAGCAGTAAAACAGAAGCCAACCCTAAGGTGTAAACTTTAGTTTTAAAGATTTAAAGTTTCATCTCATCAAAATCGCGTTTGCTCATTTACTGTTTGCCAACACTGATGGGGCAATAAATACTACACATGTTTCCTTCCACTAAACCATTCAACTTGGACAATTTAATTTAAATAAGGCCGTTCCGTCAAACACATTTTTCAGAAAGACCTTTCTTCCAGTTGGAAGATTTTTTATAAAGGACACTTGTTAAAATTTACTCCATGAATGGATCTAACTACGTCAAGAAGAATGGCGAGCTGCTGGGCAAATTTGTTGACTATCTGGCCTATCAAGGCCACCAACCCAGATTCAGCTTGACTTTTTTTGTGGTTTTTTTCAGAATGAAGATGTTGCGAGTCTCTTTTGGTGTGCACTTCAATATCGTAAATAAAAGAATAACAACGCATCGTATATAATCATCGGAAATCTTAGCTCTATCCTAAGTTTTAAATTTTCCTCAACATTTACGTAATCCATATTAATTTAGCTAAGGTATACGTATTAGACGCATTTGTAGCAATAACAACTCATTTAAAAGAAAATTAGACTTGTGCAGTTTGTAAGAAACTGTTATATTTAATTTTAATGAATAAATGTAAAAAACAAAAAAGTACTAAAGCAGTCTGCCCATTTTCTAAAATTAAAAAAGGCAATAATATTATTTCAAAATAATTTTCGTGTCACAACACCGACAAACTATTCATGATAAGATTATATTCTAATAAAGGAAAGTGAGCAATATCGATAAAGAAAAAATTCAACAGTTAAAATTATCACACCTTAACACATAAAATCTATAAAATATTTCTTTATTGATATATTCAATTATGTTTAAAACTACCTCAACTTTTGTAACTTAAAACTTTGTAGCTTACCATATTTAATATTTTGTACAACAGTCTTCCATTTCCTTCCGAGAAATTAAAAGGACCAAATGTTCGAGACGCAATTTGTTTTAAAAAGTAGTAATGAAAATAGGCGTGTGTAACCCGATAGTACTTTTACTGGGTTAGAATTACAGCGAAATATTACCTCAGAGTACAATTTTTACTATTACTCGACAAGTATTATCTTTTGAAAGCAAATTTGTTGAATTTAATTGCACATTATCGTACTTTTACTTTTTTTGCAAAAATAGAAACATTGTAAGTTAATATTATAAAATATCATTGGCACAAATTTTCTAACGTTATACAATCTTTCATATAACTTAAAATTTTATCTCTTCAGTAACCAAGGACGAGATGAGAAATCCACAAATACCATATCAGGAATTTACACGGTATTATCTTCACCAACCGTAAGTTAATATTTAGTGTGGAAATTAAATATTCCCGCTTTTACTGTAATCAGCAGCACTTAAAATGCCTGAAGTTATCATTACTCAATCTGCATGCCGTCCTCATCATTTACATTTTGATGGGACGAGTTCTACTTTACCATACCAAAATTGGCCATTATGCTATACTTATGCACCTTTCTTCAAAATATATGAGTCCTTGTTTTAATACTTTTGCCACTTTGACACATGTCATTTTTAACTTTCAATTATTCAGCAGCAATAGTGATTTACAATTGCTTAGAAAACGATATTTTATTGCTTGCTTTAAGCCTGGGGAAATATTGTATTCGAAATATGTATTAGCTCCCTACTCTCTGTTCTGCATTTTTTGAAATTTCAAAGTATTTTAGCAGGTGTTTACTATGTCCATATCTAACTTATTAAACCATATTCTCATTCTATTTTTTAACAAGATTACGGTCGGCCCAACTGTTGCGAACATGATCAGGATCATTCGTTTTAACTATGTCTGTTAATTTATTGCATGAGCAAAGCGAGTGATAATGTTACATCTTAATTAAATTATGCATCGGTAAAATATTTTTGCAATGTTTCCATTTCTACAGCTATATGAGCTACCTAAATATCTAACTATAGGTCACAAAACCAAACTATGAAATTTAATCTCCGCATATCTAATATTTATAGCTTTTTCATAGAAAGATGTTGTCGCCCGACATAATATGTACTTAGGAGAAAACGCATTCGATTACTTGGAAAACCAC
Source organism: Willowsia buskii (assembly GCA_034700685.1). Classification (NCBI taxonomy): domain Eukaryota; kingdom Metazoa; phylum Arthropoda; class Collembola; order Entomobryomorpha; family Entomobryidae; genus Willowsia; species Willowsia buskii. Next base: position 7,844 of record JAQIXW010003367.1, on the reverse strand, counting down.
ACACGTCACTAAAAGTGGATTAATCTGAAATATTAAGTTGAGTTTTGTAACTCTATTAAATTAAGTGATTCTGCCACTTTTTATAGATATCATAGCTAAAAATGTTGAAATAATTTTTAAACAATGCTGTGAACAAATATTATATGTATGTACATTGACCTACCCACAATCTTTTCAATATTGTAATAATGCAAAACGGTAGCGTTATAATTTCATGTAATTCTCGCAGATATATATTCTTACATATTATGTATTCCGACTCAGTATTACTATCAGTAATAGTCGATTATATTCATTAGCTGCATTTTTACTGGAGTGCTATTAAACTAAATAGGCTATTGAACTACATATGGCTATGAAGTTTGCTGCAATTAACTATTTTAAATTTTTTTGTGATTTAAGTTATTCTGTAATGATTTTTTCTCATTTGCATTCTTATTTTAACGTGTGTCTATCAAATGTGCTAAAGTATTAATTTTCACCCAACATTTTAATTTTCAAGCGAGAGCCGACAGTGTCTCATAATTATGTGTTCATGCAAGAGTTTTCATACTTTCTTGACTACTAACAAAAATTTTGTATTTCGTACCTAACTTTGCTAGGTTAATTTTTGTATATCTTTCTGATCGCATAAAAACTTAAATTTGATTACCTCACAAAACAACAATTACAAATATTATGCTAGCCTTTAAGTTCCAAGAATTTCATATTAAGTTAAACTTATTTATACACAGAAATACCCTCATTAAAATTAAAATTTTACATTACGTTAAATAGTGTGTTTGCTACATCTTTTAGCTCCTATATTTTCTTAAAATTAAAATATTAAATAATGTTACTGACCAGTGTTTCCGTTCTTTTTACTTGTTGTCAGCGGTTTGATGAAAAAACTTGGTCTGATGATGCTGAGGATAGTAGAATTCCTCTCTATAATAAGAAATCAATAAATTTCCGACTATGATTAAATTATAAGCGTACAGATCTTGTTTATCCGCGGCATAAAATATGTTTGGACTTTAACATAAAAATATGAGTCATCTTTATACTTACGCTGCAAAAACAAAAGTTGGACGGGAAGAAATCGCTTAAGACCAAAGTCAACAGTCCAGCCAGTTCCAAATTGAGCGTGAGTATGTATACTGTGATTAAATAGATAGATAAAGAGAGAAAAAGACTAAATATTTGATGAAAACAATATTTATTTTTTATTAAATTTCATGCCAAAAATAAAAATATGAAAGCAAAGTTCTGTCAATTCTATTATATATACGGGCTTGATTATAGAGAGAGTGCCATAAAAACTAAATCCTGTATGCATGCAACAGAAATATCTCTTTACGTTGAATAAACGTTAGAACTGCAGTCTAAATACTGGCGCCACAGCAATAAGACAAGCTGTTGTAAACTTATTAGAGTAGTATCACTTCGCTTATAAAGTGAGTAACATATTTGTTAGTGGTTCGAATGGTACACATGTTTGGTTTAATTTTCCTAAAGGCTGATGGTCCACTCACCGCTACCAAATTATTTATTTATTCAACATAAATGAGAAGGCAGTTGGATGAAAATGTAAGTTATTATTTAAGACAGATCAATCCTTCTCTTTCTCACTTTCTAAGAGTTAAGAAAGTTGGATTAGCATATTGACTGATATCAAATTACCAGATGATTCCTTGCATTTTTCATGAACTAACTTTCATCAATTTACATACATTTCTGCACCTTTCAGAATATACGTCCACATACTACAAATCTGCAACCAAATCTTAAGGAATTACATTACATCATGATAAAACTACACAATAAGTCTTTAGTAAAAAAGTAGCTTTAAAATACTAATGTACATATGTAAATATAATGCTGGAAATTTATGTACATAATTGTGCCAACTGCTGTGTAAAGGTATATTGAGAGAATTATTTTGTATAAATTCCTTTTTTAAAGATTGTTTTTCTTTCTCCATAAATAAGTGTCCCATATGAATTTATACTATTTGTTAACATAAAATACTGATCATGAATGAAGGAAGAGGATAATCTCGTAATTTACTGGGATATGATGACAACAAAGCTCTGTTTTGTATTATTTTTAAGCTACCAAAAACCATAAATATACGATTCAATTCATTGAAAGAACGCAGAAATAGCATTTTCTAATTACCACTTTACTATACCAATAGCGTCCTCACATTTTAATCAGTTGTTAGAAAACTTGAGTGCCATTTATAAAATACTGCCCAAATCTATAGGCTTATATTTAGAGAGATTTTAGAAAGTCATCGTATTTGTTCGCGCTATCCGTGAGACAAAGCAACGTGCAAATGCGCGTTACAAGTCAATACGTCAATACATCCAATCGCTTATCAAATCAATCGATAAGCCACCTTTATCATGTTAAGCTCCCACCACCACAAAACATTTTACAACCGTTAATTTAGCATTTAAGGAAACATTTAAAAATATTAATAAACTTTAAACAACATTTTCAATTTTTCCCACACTCCATAATGCAGGTTGTCTGTCTTCCAGTGGCTTTTCTCTCTCTTTAAGAATATACGATAATCTACCTCTGTAACGCCACATGTTGCATCAAACAGGAAAAAGTTTAGCCTTAGAAATCCATACGCAAAATTCTTACGAATACGGGTATGCGTTAACTTAATTATGACTTATGACAATAATTGAAGAAAATAAAAGCTAAAAATTATGACACTGACCTTTAGTGGCCTGTCAGTTTCAAGTTCACCGTTGGATATCTTAGAGACGTCGTCGGAAATCGTATTTTCTTCTTCTCGTGGACAGGCTTTCAAGTAATTGGATTCTTGGAGGCACGCTTCATTCCTCTGTTCGTCCATCTTATTACATAGCTTACGTGTCTCAGAAAGTCAAAAACTTTTTCAATGTCATCCTGCAAAACAAAGTAATAGTTAATTTAGATTGTGTAGTATTTTTTTGCAATCAGATACCAAAGATATGTGCAATCAGATAGCAAAGATATGGCTTAATGACTCATAGTCATTTCTAGACTCAACTCCAGATTTAGATAAGAGCTATGTGGTACTTTATTCTCATTTTACGTCTCATGAAAACTGCTATAAGCTTTATATATTATGATAACTATTGCCTTAACCTCAAGAATGTGCAAATATTCTGTTTGATGAAAACATCAGTTGTCTCAAAACAATTTGTGGTTAAGAAATGGCTGGATGAGTCATTGTCTGGACTAGCGATTCAGATCAGATCTGTACAATACTTTATTCTTATTTTCCTTCTCAGAAAAACGGCTGGAAACTTTACATACTATGATAAATATTGCTTTCAACTTCACTTGGGATAATTATGTGTTCGTATTGGTGACAGATATGAGCATAAATTCGTATCATAGTCACAACCTGTTTCAGTGTGTTTTGCTATAATGCTTATTTTGTCTATTTTCTTCGTTTTATTCCTTCCAAAATGACGGTTTGTATTGCAATGTGTATGTGCAATTGTATGGTGGAGATCTGCTGATGTCTTGCTTTCATGGATATTACTTTAGTAAGTAGCGTGAGCGCAGCGCAGTTTCAAAAACAATTTTTTAGAGTGTATTGCGAACTAGACTTTAGAACTAAATCAAAAATATGTTTGAAATCACTTCTCAGCCACCTTCTTTACGTCCACGTGTAGCCAAGAATATCATAAAATCTCTCATGCTCACCTTTGACCAGTTTTAGGACAAAGATTCTTGCTGCAATAGTGGAAGTAAGCCACTGCAAGTACTTCTCCCAGTTTCTCTGATCCTCTTGTCTGTTGCTGTTTTCAAGCTCTGTTGCTTTTGCACTTGCTCATGTACTATAATCCTGTGTTTCCTCCCTCTTGTAGTTCTTCCGAATGAATCGGCACTGTGTAAAGAAAATATTTTACTGCCTTTAATATACTTATATTTATACGCATGCTTGTTTGTTATGATTTGAAGCAATCATTGGTGATAAATGAAAGTCTCAAACTGTACTCCACTTCTTGTACATAATAGGCTCGAGTTTGGTGGAAGCATTGACAGACGCAATTATCAAAGCGTGGTTTTTTGTAATACATACAACATAATTGGTTGCTTCATATTTATAGCAATTGTAATAAAAATTAGCATGTGAAGGAAATTCGTGCATGCTTTGTTTTATCTACACAATTGCTGATTTTAGACATTAAGAATCTGAGTATGGCAAAGCGAAATAACATTCATGGTCTTATAAAAAATATTGTGGAAAATGGAGTGCTTATTTTGCTCTGTAAGTAATGAAGTCTGATTATAACAAATATCATGTCATAACAATGCGCATCTTATAGCTAGGCATAAAGTTTGCAGTGACTCGCTCAAAATTAGATCACATCTTTCGACATCTGTATTTTTAGGGTAGTAAACTTAGCCTAATGCATGCCACTGGCTTGTAAGGCAAAACGTTAAGTTCATTTTTCCATTGAGCATGATATTAAAAACCTACTAGGCAAGTTTATTTAGAGATGAAGTAATGAGTATACTCAGATCTTATGCTTGCTCGAAAAGTAATGTTTTCTAAAAACAAATATTATTATTTGAGTTGTAACATGAAATACACACAAAAGTGAATAGGTAGTAATATTTTACTTGCAGGTTAAAGGCCATGAGAAATAAGAAACTATTTGCGTTAAGATTGAAAATTAGATTACATTTTCTCTGAGCGAGTTTGTGCCGATCTGCACAGTCTTTAGATGTTATTAATGTTACGAAAAATACACAGAAGAAATATTCGTTGTTATACTTATATCCCAAAGAAATCCAGTCAATATTATTGAAGGTAAAGAGGTTCATATGTGAGCTGTGGCTGATACGGCATTACTGCATTGAACAATATTGGACACAAAAAATATTGCCTTTGTCAACTACAAATGTTATGCAAGACACTAAAATACACATGGAAAAGCGATAAGCAAGATATTATTCACACCAGTCAAAAATGATATGCATTCTTTAGTTTCTCGAAATAGTCAACCGACTCGTATCGAATCTCGCCTGAACACGCTTTGTGCATAATCTGCATGAAATATATAGCCTTTTATGTCTTTATTTTTCTATATCTTAAATTATGCTTACAACAACACACCAACATTTAATGCCAGGAATTGCGTAAGTATAAGTACAAGTTATATTATGCAAAAAACATTTTTTGTTGAAAAAAATTAAAGCAAGTCAATATACTTGGACTGCTAAATATTTTAACTCAAATTAGTATCGGGGAAAAGTCTAGCCTTATTTTCTGCTGACTGATTTCAATCATGCAGTATAAGATTTATGTGATATGCAAAACTATTCACTTTTCTATAAAAGCTAGATTTTTCCCCAAAAGAGTAAAATTATGGATTTTGTGAAGTTTTCACGCAGTATATTGGAAGGATCTTGGGAAAATATATGGGATTAAATTTGCATGGTTTCATTAAAACCGTGTAGTTTCCCTTGTTCCCTAAAATTTAGAACGGTATGTCTCGGAATCGGAACGGATTGTGTTTATGATTTTAACCCAAATACAACTAGAGTTTCCTACATTCACCACTCATCACTTTATTTCTGTATGCTAAAACTAATGACATGATTTGATATAAATAACATGACACAACTAACTAAATTTCTTATAGGCTTAAAGGCTGCAAATAATGCTTTAAATTAAGTTGTAGATTAAAGAAATGTAAGTGCATTTAGAGGCAGTCAATGATGGGATTCCCCAAAACATTTCAAATATATTTAAGTATTTGGCAGAGTAATTGATAAATGCTGAAACGCAAAATGCCAAATACCATAGAGCTGTAAGTTGTCATTTAGATTGGAGAATGGCATATATGATGATAACGTTATTATTCAATAATAACATAATGCTGACGTTGAACAAACAGTTAATAACGAGCATAGTGAGTTAAAGACGAGCTGCGTTAGAAAATTCTAGCTTTTTTCAGATACAACATGCTGGATAAAGCAGACATTTCAAAATAAATGAAGATTCTACTTGGGGGAAATGAGAGGAGTAAACAGAATACAGATCAGAAACCAGAGTTTTTCCTTCCTCTCTACAACTTCCCAAATTTAAAAAAGTGAAGCAAAAATGTATGTATTTATGTGATTACGATTTTCATCTTGATTAATACTTTCTTTTAATATTTATTGTTGAACAAAAAAGGTTAACTTCAATTATTAATGTTAATAGTGCCCTATTTGTCAGAAATAAATAGGTTTTTACGAAACCATCGCTACTAAAAGAGAACTATCTTTTGTGCGTATGAAATCCTAGGAACTTTAATTTGTTTCTTTTTAAAATTTCCAACTACGTAAAATTGGATCTGTAAAATAAATGACGAATGCTTCACTTAACCCCAAGACTTGTTGTCTGCATATAAACTTGTAAAGTAAGGAAATGTTTTGCACACAGATTCTAAATTCCCATCCCTTTAAAAACTTTTTCACTTCGATTTTACTCTCGCGCGTTCCATTATTTTCTCTTTGATTTTTAGCATGCCCACACTTAAAATTTTTAGCAAGAAGTGAAGCTCATTTAAACTAAGACAATAGAAAAAACAAACCTTGATATCTTGATCTCTGAAAAACGTCTCCTTAGTCCGATTAGAAATCACCTCAAAAAACGACAGCCAGACGGATTTTGGCCTCCTGAAATCAATGAATAAAAAAGAATTTAGTTTGAATTAGTCGGAATATTGAATATGCTAGTGGCAACAATCCTACTCCGAACACCGATTTCTAAACAATTATCTAAACTAACTAGTTCCTTGCACAATGATCCGAAAACTTTCACCTGCTTTAGGCCGCTATTACTTTTATAACCAGAAAATATGTTTCTTCAAAAAAAAAATGGAGAAATTACTTACAATTTGTTTATGGAAGACGGAAACCAGGAGTTACTAAACCCCACACACAATTTCACACCCGCACTTTTCAATCAAATTGGTCGTGTTGAATAAATAAAGCAATTATCACTTTTCCCCAGAGCTTATTTCCACATTTAGAATAGGACTGTACAACGTAACTCAGTGATAATGTTTTTAAGACAATTTTTAATGTTGTGATTCAGCTCTCCTCAGAGTCAAAACTGCTACTGTGAAGACGTTGGTCTGAAGTGAAGTATAGATATTTATGCAGTCTCTCCGCCCTCCACAAAACGATATACGATCACAGCGCTAAAACAAATGAGATTTGTGTAAATACTGGATTGTATCGTGAAACAAAAAGGCTCTTAAAACGGAGCAAGTAGAACATGAGTAGGATCAACAAGTAACAAAATATATATGGAGTTGATACCAACATATTCATGTTGTATGATAAGACATAAGTAAAATCTGTATCACGTTTTGGAAAGGTTCAATATTGGATATTAAATAAATGAGCAGAACTGTCATATACCCAACCCAAAAGAAACATGATCTTACAAATGTAAAGATATATACAATGTTCACGAATAAAATGGTTCAGTAATTGTAAGTAGCATGACAATATCTTAGTTCTCTCTCTGACCTAGCTGGTGTCACATTTGATTTGGTGTAGTAAAAACGTCTAGAAACTACGGACAGGATACATTAAATATAATGGCTTTCCCATTATTTCACGTTCATTTTACATGGAACAAAATCCAGATCTTAACTTGTCAAATATAATATCATTAATAGTTACTAGCTCACGTATTATGTATTGTTTTAAGCTTTAAACATCAGTGGGTGCAATAAAACAGTTTACCATAGTGTACACTGTGACTTGTGAGGTGTAGAGGGTTCCCCCTCCAGGTTCCCTCCAACTAGCTGACCTAAGGAATGCCACCGGATGCCGAGTAGATG
>JAQIXW010003366.1:0-13304 GCA_034700685.1 Willowsia buskii | reverse complement strand
GTAAAACGGAAATGCGGTAATCTCTGAAATTCAGTTTACCATTGCATGTTAGACTTATGCAAGTGGTTCGTTCCAATGATCAAAAAATATTTCTGGAAAAATTGTTATAACGAAACTTGAGTGTGCAAGGTTTGGAATGTAGTATATATTTTCGGATATTCTTAACTATTTATAGGAAATATGCCCAATTTTGGGCCAAAATTCTCAATTTTTAAGATTTTGATATTTGGCATGCTGTTTAAAAATAACTGCCATGCTGTGGTTGGAAATTTGACTTGGTAATTTAGCCAGGGATATCAGACCAGTTTATAATCGTCTTTCGTATTTACGAAATTTGGAATATGACGAATTTAATTGGTATAAACATATGCATATTTATGAAGTTTATGTTTACTGAATTTTAATGAAGCTCAATCTCAATCAATCTCACTCTTGTATATAAAATTTTTTGCGGTGTTAATCAATGGAATTTAAATTTACGCCATGTTTGAATCATGGCGGATCCGAAAAAGAACTTGTTCCATCGCAAAAAATCAACAAGCACCCCTATAGTTTTCATGAGTCATATGCCTGGTTTATTAATGAATTAACAATGCATACATGACAACGTTTGGGGTGCGAAACGGCGAAATGTAAGCAAAATTTGCTTATTGCAGAACAAAAATATTTATTGAAATTATGCCTCCTAGCTTTTGTAATATTAGCATTGGCTTTTGTATGCGTTTTGATACAAGGAGGACTATAAAGCGGAAAAGAAAATGTTGCTTTTAGAATAGCTTGAAATCGACACATCCGCAGCACATTCATAGTAAATACTTTGTATCAAAGGTAGCCTGCAATTGATTTAAAATTATCTGACCAATGAATTTTGATGCTTCAAATTGGTATAAAAGCTTGCTTCAAGATTTGGTGATTTGGTTGGTGGTATTTGATGAGTATAATAGGTATAAACAAGGAATACCGGATAATAATAATCTTGTAAGCATGTGACTAAAAATTCCAAATCTGTCCGTCAAACAATCAATTAACCTTCTATGTCCGACCACATGTACAGTTTGGAGAAGCGGGTCAGGATATGTTCGTCGATTCGACATATTCTTCGTAAACCGACCAAGTTCATCAGTTTTTTGTTAAGGTTTGCATCCGACTAGGTTTTGAAAGAGTGCTTTTAAAACTTGGAACGAAAAGCTCAAAAGATCAAAGCCTTTTTCACACATAAAATATACATACAGTTCTTCACAGCAACTTGCCATATTTGTTTGATTCAATGAATACACCAGCAAAGCAAATCCTTTTCAGGAAAGATCATTACATTTGGTCTATACTGGCTATTTGACAAGCGTAAATAGTGACGAATTATAAAATAGGCATAAATTATGCTGAACATTAAAAGTAGATTCGGAATCATATTTCCATACAATACTATTTGTATGCATATTCATATTTCCCAATCAGGCTATTCATGATAATCGTATCTATCAGTCAATCATGTTGAGTCATTTAACTTACGAACCATGCTTTCTGTAAGCTTTTGGTTTTTCTAATTTTCCAGGTGTATTGCACGCATTAAAGCGTTGGAGCTTCTTGTGTTCCTTTCTCGGTTGTATTTTTGCTTTCATTATACTGGTTAGAAAAGAATAGAATATGCAATATGAATTTGTGAAATTGGTTTGTAATGTGAATCAAATAAAGCTAAGACTTGAATATTTTGCGTAATAGTTATATTTACTAAGAATCGGCTGAAACGATAACAAATTATTTAGCAGTTCATGGTAAAACAAGCAAATAGATTTATAAAGTTACAAGAATCATTTATAAGATTTAAATTTTGGAAATATTTGCTACTTTTTGCTTAAACATATGTATTTATGATATATGATGGCTAAAAGTTAAATTTTTTACCGCATCAAAGTTATCTTTCATTTTGGACCATTCAGTATATGAACTTGTGCAGAATCTCGTTTGGTTACTGTTCCCCCCGAATGACTCCCCCGTACAGTGATTACGCTCGAGCCACTAGCATCAATATCCCCAGATACATTCCCACCAACATTCATGGTTCTACTTCCACTTATTTTGATCCCTCCCTGCAGATTTCCATCAATTAGGAGGTTCTCTGATCCACTCACGATTGCACCGCCCTGAACATTCCCATGTATGGTGAGTCTCGCTGATCCGCTCAATGTTACACCGTCATTTACGTCCCCACTGACAACATAGCTTCCACTACCTTCTTTTATTAATCTTCGTTCGTTCCCTTGGCTCCCGGTACCTCTTTTTGTTAGAGTTATGTCTTGATTGCCGGAACGTAAGGTGGATGTCCCTTCTTCAACCCCCAGAGGACTAACACCTTTCTGTGCTACTGCAAAACTAATTGAAAGTGTCACCGCAAGCATCCCCAAAACTCCGGCGAGAAAAACCTTCCCCATTTTCTCTGATGCTGTTGCTACTACGTACCAAAAATTCTTAACAAGATTACTTTCCAATCTATAATATATTAGTAAATCTCTCAAAATTCACTCAGTTCACTTATAATTTGTGATTTTGCAGTGGAATGACTCAAACACAAAAATCCTCCAAATATGTAAGTTGCCTCAATACTAGCAAAGAAATACCATATCCCGTCTTATATATATGCGTGGAAAATTAAAAAAGGCAACCGTCATGAATTATGTTTTATCGTCTTTGTCAGTAAATCTGGCAAAGTATTCAAAATATCATTTCCTTATTTGTTTGCCAAATGGATAATCCATGTCAATACATTTCTAATTAATCATATTTTCGTATATTCATTCAAATTTAACAGATTGCTTTACAATAACATCAATTTGTTTACTTAAAAATTTAACTTAACTTAAAAACTTGTCATAACACTATTTAGCATAGTAGTGACTTATTAGCATGTTGTGTTGTGACCGTATTATGTATAAAAAATTAATCGATCATAATTCCTATTAATTTTTGACACATTGTTGTTGTTTTGTTTAACATTGTTGTTACATTTTAACCTTCTATCAACACAACACAAAAATCATGTGTACATTGTGCTACATATGTTCTTATTAAATGCAAGTAATGCATAATATGCGCAGTTAGCACGTTTCAGCACGTGCTCAATCACGTGCATACTGCATTGAAAACAAACTATTTATACTTAAAGTTAGCTAATGAGTATTATGGTGCGACTACTTTCGAGTTTGTCCAGGTCAAGTGCAATTGCAACTTTAAGGAATGCATGGTTCTTAAAATACAACTACAATATAGTTATGCAATCGATTCCTTCATAAACTCGTCGACTTTGGGCAAAAGAACAGATTCTATTTGCATACAATTTTCCCTAGGGATATTTGTAAACTAGGTGACTTCAAACTTAAGCCCTATGTAGTAATTTGAGATGGAAGTGGGCGAAAAAGAGAAGGAAAGAGGTTTTAATTTCACATGAAATTGTCACATAGTACTCGGAGTCCCACTAACAGAGCCTTTCATTATTATGGACACCCGATCGATGGTGCTTTTTGTTTATACCTGCTTGTTCCAGGTTATGATTTTTAATGAGGTTCCGGATTGGACTATGGTGGATTCAGGTGATCATTCGTTTGGTGGGTTTGGGAATGGAGGATTCAGTGCATAAGGCGATGAATAATTAAAGGTGGAAACAATTTGTATGAAGATTGTGTTTTTTAATAGAGAATTGATTTCACTGCGAATAAGCTAAACTGGTGAAGACTTTTAAGTAGTAAGCAGATGTTTTCTGTAAATATCATTTTTTGTTAAAATATTAATAAAATGGATCCACAACAATAATTGTGAAATTCCACTCGTAAAAGTTTATCTCAAATCACCCAAATTGCTGTAAGGCAGATAGAATCTTTCATTCGTATTCTCATGAGGATGAATGATGCGGGCGACAGTGAAAAATTGGATTTATACAATTTCTTAGAAATGCGTTTTAAAAGTGTGATTTCAAAAATTTAAGCTTGTATTTAAGAGTATTTCAAGGGGGTTCAGGATTAGAATCAATAGCATCTCGAGTGCAGATTGACAACAAAACGTAATAGATAAAAAATGAAATATTCGTGTGTACACTTTTCAAAATTATATTTTCTAAACATTTTTTTTGCAATGAGCAAAGTGACTGAGTTATTAACGGTTTCAATCTGCAGGCTATGAAAACAATCAATGATTTTGGTGATACGGCGTAAGTGCATGCGTTGTGGGAATTTTTTGAGTATATGTTTTCTCCTGTTTCTTTTTCTATTTACGGTTTAGTGTTTTACAAGACTAAATATTTTTGCCGAATAAGACACCCGTTAAGTCCCTAAGTCCTAATAAGTCCGTAAATGAAGACACCCTCTTGCAAACATCTATAATTTCAACAAAGTAATATTATTTTTCTGGGCTAACATATCATTAGAAAGAGGAATCAGTTTTCTACAAAACTATGCTTAGAAACTTCCGCAGACACCTTTTTAGCCGATTCTGCAAACGGTTTTGTGAATGTCATGTCATTTTGTTTCTTTCCAGACGATTTTTCAAGTTCACGGCTGATCCTAAGTATACGCATCCATAAAGATTTTTGGGCTTGTATGCTTCTTTCTTTATTGTTGTATGCAAAAAACCAAAACTCTCATTATCGCGTGCCTACAGAACGTTTAGGGGTTCTAGTTCTTAAGAGCAAATTCCATGTTTTCATACCGCAAGTAGTCACTTTCCTTTTGAGGGAAATGACAAGGCGCCGTGCCCTCCCAGAACAGCACATCTTTACAGAGATTATGAGAGTAGATTAAAGGTGTAAGATAATACACAATGCACTCATTTTAAACGTCGTCAGTGGTCGTAGATCCGTCAAAGATGCGGCTTTTTATTTTTATTTAAAAATATTGTTTAAGGGTGAATTTCATGCTAGGCCAAATCACTTGTTTACTAAATTCTCCTATATCACCTTCCTTACACATGTCGATTATCCTATAATAAAATTTCCGTAACCTTACTTCACTTCGGAAATGGTGAAGGGTATTAAATTGATATTCTGGTGGCGAAATTGGGTAACGATTTGGAAAGAAACAAAATGACATAGGTTCACAAAACCTTTTGCAAAATCGGCTGGAAAGACGTCAGTGAAAGTTTTTAAATATAGTTTTGTAGAGTATCGTTTTCTCTTTCTAATGATACGTTAGTCCAGTAAAATAATCTTACTTTGTTGGAGTTGTTGTTCGAAAAAGTTAGTCTTTATTTAGGGACCACCCCTTATATGCATGTTGATGCAGCAGATGCTTAAAAATTTAAAAATATGACATTGTATAAGTAGAACTATATTTGGTATAATTTGTAGTTTAGTTTTTGCCCCTTTTTATAATAATTTCTTAATACATGTATTTATATCCAAATTTATATTGTAATTCTCAAATTCTATTGTGTACCAATATGTCACTAAATTCGTTCAATAGTAATAACAATACATATACACGAGTAATATTACAAATATTATTATATTTCTTAGTTTAGTCGTCTTTGTAAAACAAAGCATAATATGTTATTTAAAAAATAAAGTGTTTCTGAGAAAAAGCACATTTATAGTGCCATTTTATTATGGTTTAAAATAATTTTTTTACGTACATATCTCTCATGCTAGTTAAATTGTTACTTTATGAATGATTCCTACAAAACAACACATTTCTAAAATTCCTCAAGATAAACCTAAACCGGCTATCGTCCGGAAGCAAAATATTTCATTAAGCCCTTAGGGTCTTTTTCAAAATGTTATATAAAGCTTGCGCCACCCAGTACTTTGACGAGTTCTACATCTTGAAGCGGTCTTTGATTTGTTTGAAGTTTATATAGTAATGTTTCATTTTTATTATCAGTATCGTTTATATTTGCTCCAAGGTCAACCAGCGTTTGCAAATTTATGGAGATAGTGTGATTTTTACAGAACTCCAACTCATGTATTGGTGCCCTCCCATTGTCTGACTTTACATGCATATCTGCGCCTAGAGACACGAAGTATTTAAGAGCTTCAGAGTGATTTGAGCGAACGGCAGCATGCAATATTGTTTTTTTTAATTTATCTTTTATATTCCATTGTCCATCCAGGCACACAATTTGTTCAAGGTCTTCTCTAGATCTCCTAGCTATCACCGCATGATATAACACATTGTATCTATCTTTATCAACTTTGTTTATATTTGAACCCTGATCAACCAATAATTGTAGCATCTCACTAAAATTATTCTTTGCGTATGACACGTAGTGCAAAGGAATTTTTCCAATTTCATTTTTCAATGACAGATTCGAGCCTAAAATTGCAAACAATTTTAACATAGCAAGGTTACCAGATCCTGCTGCTAAATGAAATAAACAAGTGCTGTCTGAACCTTACGACGAATCTGAATGTAGCACTTTGCTTATATTTGTATATAAGGGGTATTTGAAATAATAATATGGCCAAGTTTCTAAATAATGTGGCGACTAGCAGGTAGATGAGCTCAATCTTTTAAATCTGATATATTTAATTCTCCTATTTTACTTTGCACTTCGTTGACAGGCATGAACTTCAGATACAATAAAATTTTATTACCAGCTTTGAAGCGTGTCCTTTCGTTTCCACTTCAGCGACCAAAAACTCCACAAATTTTAAATGAACACAAAGGTACTTGAAATCTGGACCAGCAAGTATTTCTTCAATTAATTTTGTATCTTTCTAAACAAGTACTTTACAAATGTCTAGTCTCGTTTTTACAACTTCACAAGGAAAATTAAAGCTATCTGTCACGCATGTATGTATGTATCTGCAACTTTTGAGCGATAATTTGTCCACAAAATATTCCGTCAGTTCATAATTATTTTTCATTATTGCCAAATGCAAGGGATTCAGTTTAATGTTAGAAAAACCTTGACACGTATTGAATAAAGGATATCGTAAGCACTTTTCAAACATCTTAAATAGTACCTTAAGTAAGTTAATATCGGCAAATTCTACAGGTAAGATTAATAAATAAAAAGATAAAAAGATGCATCAATTTTGGCTCTTAAACATTTTTTGTAATCAGAAATCGCAGACGGATTTATATTTATTAAAATATAATGTAAAAATTCTAACAAATGACTAAGGTTTTGGTACACACAGCATTGACTAAACGGAAAAAACTGATCCGTCGAAAAAACTATAAGTGATTTAAAGGCAATTTGACATGCTGCTAGACAAAATTCAGCTTTGGTGCAATTAATTTTAATATGTTGTTGGCTGAGTAGCCAACAGGGTTTTCTTTCATGTTTGAGTATTGCATTTACTCGTTTCGTCTGTTTTCCCCCTCATTCCCACGCATCTCTTCGTCGGGTGTGAGCAACGGAGAGACGCAACAAGGACGAGAGAGATAGAGGCAATCACTTCCTCCCGGGCATTTCCAGCAACCACAACGAGAGCTTAGAGCTCCCTTCTTAGCTGTACTTTACCAGTCTGTTTGGCTAGGCATTTTTGTAGAGTTTCTTTCTTGTTTCTTGGTTTCCTGTTCGGAAACATTCCTTTTTTTGAGTCGACGTCATTTTTCCCTGCATATATTTTCAAAAAATGAGAGTCGTTTTGTCATAGTTCAAGTCGTCAGTTCGTCATCGTCCTGTTCTTTCCCCTGTGCCCAGTTGTTCTCCTCTTCTCATTTCATCATCAGCATCCTCATCGTCACCTCGCATCTACCATCTGAGTTATCGCTGCCCATCCCCCCGTGGCTGGCTCGGAACCTCTTCGCATTCTTCCCCCTCCCCAGTCCAGTAACACAATGTTGATTTAAAAAATAGGTAACCACAGGATGACAAAATGAATTTACTTCAAAAACGTCACCTTCGATTTTTACGTAGGGAGCGTAATCAAAATATGTATGGCTGTACATTCTAGTAGGTTATCCGGCAAGAACAACTGCTGCTACAAATTCAATTAGTCTCTCGGCAAATTTAATTGTGCCCGTCTCATTGTGAATTTTACCTAATAATACATTGGCAATGTGTTCTGCAACTAAATATTCTGCAAATGTGCGATGTACAAATGTACATCTAGTCTCATTGCCAACCTTACGCATTTCTAAAATTCCTACAGCTAACGCACTTTGAATTATATCATTTCCTGCATTTTCTTCGATCATCTCGAATTCCATGGAAATGCCTGGAAACAACAACCAGGCAGAATCCTTAAAACTTCTGCAAAATCCTTAAAACTTCTGCAAAATCCTTAAAACTTCTGGAAAATCCTTCAAACTTCTGCTGAATTCTTAAATTTTATCATTAGAATTATGTAATGTAAATCGCAAAAATCGTACCACTTTGAATGTTTTTTAATGGTTTACTACTTTACTGTGTAATTTTAGGTGACAGTTGGAGGAGTTCCATCTCTGCTGAAAGGACGTTTTGCTGATTCCATTGAGAAGTTTCCGTTTCAAGATGGGTCAATGGATGGTGTTTCCAGCGAAAAGTTTCTAAAGCTGGAGACTTACATGTAGTTTTGATCTTACAACATGTTGTAAATGTATTCTAAATCCTAACTACATGACATATTGTATTTATTCATTAATAAAAAATTAATCGTAATTAATATTAGTTAAGTCATCGAATATTTGATTTTTTGTTTTGTTAATCCCGTTCGATACTAAATGTAGATAGATGCTAATGGTCAGCAGAACACTTCCGGAGCAAATTAGTATGCAGTTATTTTGTTTTAATTCATTATCTTTTCATTCGTTGCTATGATGATTTTCCCTTTGTTTCAAATTCTATTTTTAGAACGAATCTTCGTTTTCTAGACATTGCTCCGGAAAGAGAAAGTGGTATAAATAACACTGGTTAACTGTAAGATTTATTAGTATTCGGAAATCGGTCTTCGGACTAAGAAGTACCGTTACCAAATCATTTACAATCATCACATTTATTTTTTATCAGCGATCAGTAGCGTTTAGTTCAACAAAAACAAATAATAGGTTTGAATCGTTTGTTACTGGTCTCGTCACTTTGTATTTTTTAACTAGGTCATCGGTCAAGTGTCTGGGATTTAATTGTTGAGGAAAACCGTTGTTAGTTATGTTGTGAATGATCAGTTGTTGGTTGTTCGTGTTGTTGTCAGTTGTCAAGGCCACGATGAATGTGAAGGCAGGGAATGGTGACCCCACCTCATCAGGCTCGACGACTGTTCCGGATGATTTAATTGATCTAGTAGAATTAATGGTGCAAGATGCCGAACATAGGTAACTAATTAATTACATATTGAAGAACTACTAAGCATTATTAGTTACTAAACTAATCACTAATTGCTCTCCCTTGTGGACTGATTCTTTAAATTTTAATTATGAAAGGATTACGAAGTCGGAAGTCTCATCTCCCCCGCACAAGAAGGTCCAGATGACAACTTTGATAGAAACTGGGACTGGACTGGTGAAAGAACAGGGGCTGCCGACCTTGGAAGTCAATTCTTATTTCCTCTTTCCAGCGGTGCTGACAGCTCCGTATCAGAAAAATCACCGACTCCTTCAATCGACGGAGGTGACAGTGGAATAGGTGACTCCTCCGTGGAATTCTCCCCGAGCAATTCCAAAGGTCGTTTCAGCACTCCAAGAGCAAGTGCTCCTCCAAGACGACGCCCTGCTGTCATCATCACTCCACGAAAGCTCTCAATCATGGATGATGTCGCATCTGCTCTTGTTGTCGATCCATACATGGATTTCCGAACGCACAAGAGGAACTCTCGTAAATTCCCGAACCACACAAAATTATTATTAATTTCTGTAATGGATAAGATTAATTGAAATAACAATTATTTTTGTAGCTTTCAGGCACCAAGTCCCTCTCAAACGCTGGCACTCCAAACAATTGTTCAGGACTTCATTTTAAAACTGGATTACGAGTTGCCGGTTTCCAAAATTCTCGCCGGCGGTTGGCTCCAATGCTGTTCAGATAAAGATTTGGAGCCTTACAAAGCTCATGTAAGAATTTTAAATAAATATTATTATTATTAATTATTAATAAATAATTAATAATTTTTTCCATGTTAATTTTCATTTCCTTATTCTCCCCAGATTTCTCGCTATCTCAACATCTTCAACTGCAACGCCGGCTTCCAAGTGGAGGGGTGCAATCGATACTCTATGGAGGGAAAGAAAGGCGTCAAGCTAATGGCAACCAAGAAGTTGTACAAAGGCAAGGAAATCCCCCTTCTCGAGGGAGTGAACGCCCTTCTCACAAAAGACGACGAGTCCTCCACCCGGAAAATAACGAGTTCTCAGTGATGATAAGCAGTCGCAAGAAAGCTTCCCAGTTGTGGCTCGGCCCTTCATCCTACATCAATCATGACTGTAGACCAAACTGCGTGTTCCAACCGATAGGGGTAAAGGGCGCCGCTGCTTTGTTCTTGCAAATTTCACAGACGAAAATAACATACTTTATACATACAATACAATATTTACCAAATACCTCATCGCATTTTTTCTAACAATAAGATAATGTGATATGCTGCTTTAAATCTATATATTGGACCCTTAAAAAGTATAAAAATTAGAGATATACTTCAATTTCTTGTAATTACTGCCAATTTTTAAATATTCTTTAGTTTCCATTTAAATTATTGCCGTTCTTAGCAATTTTCCCACCTTCGGGTAATTTTTCTATGTCATGTGAAGACTGGGATAATTTGTGATATATTAAGAAAAGAGTTAAGCTTTAATAATCATATAATCATAATATTGAACAATAAAACCACGTACTAAATCAAAATTTGTATAATTTGACTACTTTTTACGTATAATTTCAGCTACTTTAGTTCTTCTTCGAAATAAAGCATCTTTTAAGATTAAATGATTTCAACCATTTTTAAAGAGGTCAAACCAGTTTATCACCCAAAGATATCGACAACATTCAACTACTGCACAACAAAATGCAAAGCTAAGTCCACTTATCAGAACTACAAATATTACCAATATGTTTCCACCATTGATGCCGCCTTCGGTACAGTCGTGTCAAAAATAGCGTGATTTAACCAGGTTTGCTTGATATAGTTTCCCCACCAGTGCATCGCTCCGTTCTCTTTAAAAACTGTAATTCTCTTTACTATCCACATGGGCGTGTAACTATCGAATCTAAATACATTGTAGGACTGGTAATACCTTTCTTCTCCGAGATGAATAAGGTCTAACTTTACATTCTCCTTTTGAAACTTATACGAATATTCAGCACACATGATACCAGAACCTTGAAATACGTATGTCAATGTCCTGTTTCCAGTATACCCTTAGAATAACTCCCATATAAATAGAAAAATACTGTCTTTTAAGTGCTTTAAGAGATCTTACTAGGGAAGCTCCTGAAGTGTTAGTTGAGTTGAGCACTCTAGTTAGTTAATTCTAACTAATTCGAACACGCTGATTTCGAATCCGTAATCAGTTTTCTGTAAGACTCACACTGAGTGCCAAAAACAGCGTTTGAAATTGAACTGTGCGGCCCCGCAAACCCATTGATTTTCACGTCAGCCACATGTACACAACCAAGGTACTTTTGCCGATAACATCTGAACACCAGAGGGCTTTTAATACATGAAATTTTCTTTTCTCAGGATCTTTTCGCGTTGCACATAATCCACCGTTACTTGGCTTGTGCAATTGCCCTCCATAAGCTTGTTGTTGATATACTCCTGATACATCTGAAAAACTGAGTGACTTGTTGCAGCTTCTGTTTCTGCCAAAGGCTTTCTTCGTGGATCCGAAAATAATCTAGCGTTTCTTATATTCACTTGTGCCAAAACAAAACATTGTAGAGGTATCCCCATTACGTCACGTTCAGCTTGGCTACTTACTGTGTCAACTTGGTTTAGACAACTTTCACCAAATACTTTCAACCATTCCTCGTATAATGGACTAATATGTTCTTTCCAAAAGCTTATAAAAAATTCAAGTTGATTTTTCTTGGTAAATGGAAGATTGTCGTACGCAGCAACACCCATAGTTTCCACAAAAAGTGCACGATGTTGTGGACGGGATGTTATAAAGGTTTTGATGTAATCAAGTTTTTAGTTGCGAGTTGCGCGTTTTAGTTGTAATCAAGTTGCAGTTTTTTAAGAAATTTTGTTGCAATGTTGAAATTTCTAAGTTTTTATTTGGGATTTCATCAAACCCATCTAACATTAAAACTAAGTAAAACAAACGTTTTTCCAAGTAGTAGCGAATGAGAGCTTCACCAATTACAGAGGGAGACGCAAAACTGAACAGAAGTTTCAAAATACTGTTAATATTTTCACTCTGTTCAATCTTGGGTGGAAGTTCTATCCACGAAATTTAGACTACAATATTTGTATTTTGAAATTTTCTTATTCTGACTGATAAACTCGCAAGCAGCAATGACTTTCCCATTCCAGGAGTATCACAGATACACACTCCAGATACATGGTTATCTCCATTTACAACATTTTCAACCAATGTTTCTTCAGATATGTAAAACTTCTCGTTGGCAGGATAATTGGCACAAAATTTGGTAAGGAGGGTTGAAATGCCTTTGGAGTCTTCCAAGATGAAAGATTCTGGCTCTGATTCGTATCGGATCAGATGCAAAGGCATATCTGTAATCTCTTTCATATCATTCCAGTCGATGTCATCTTCCAAATATATGAATCTGCATGAAATTTCATTTAATTGGTGGCTAGAGGATGAAGTTAAGTTTGGATGTGCAATTTCAGTAAGTTTTTAGCGTTCAATGGAATGAAAAACAAATACATCGTTCGTTTCCTGTTTAAATATTTCTGGGTCAAGAATCACTCGATTTGATATCATTCTTGGAATGTAGACTAAAGGTTTTGGCGGGATTGTTTCGTTGATCAATGTAAACTTTTCAGTTTTAAATGTTAATTGAAGCAATTCTTCCCTAGCTGCCTGATTTTCTTTTTCAATGATAGATTTAAATTTAATACTATCTATATCTTTGAAGATGTCTTTCAGTGGTAAAGTTTTCTGATCAAATTTTATTGCGGTGGAGAGAATAGAGTCGTAATCAGGCTGAATTTGGCATTCAGTGAATGGGTTCTTATCAGTATTTGAGATAATGCCACTCATCAGCATTTTCGCTGCTCCAGATTGCTTGCAGTGGTATAAGGCACGTGTTATAGTTGAGTAAGCGTTCATTCTTGTTTTCACAATTGTATAAAGAATGCTTGTTTTTTTCATTCTTTCATTCGTGTTGGTCTGAAACAGTGTTGGGGATCGGTATATACCCGCGGTATCTGTATCGTTATCGGTACAACCTCTAATTACAGTCCGGTAAAGTTATCGTTATCGGTACGTTCCTTG
>JAQIXW010003365.1:0-13306 GCA_034700685.1 Willowsia buskii | reverse complement strand
TTTTATTACAAATTTATTTTTTCCGTTCTTGCGAGATGAAATGCAATGAAAACAAGACAGTTCAATTAAAGAAATACTCAGCGTTATACAAAACTAGGTAGGTACAATTGAGAAAAATAACATTCCAAAGATAAAATTTTAAACAATGAGTACTGCATTAATACATCCGTCATTTTCTGGATGGTTTGTCACTTGCGCATACTTTCCCCAAACAACTTTCCCATTCTGAGTGACCAAACCTAACTCACTAACATTAACTTCAATTACAGTACCTTTAGTAATTACACCTAAGCTTGTGAACATTGTAGAGCTAGGATTCTTTTTAACTCCGATAATCGGCAACATAAATGTAGCTTTTAATTCAGGATGAGTGACATGTGCATTCTTAAATCTAAGACCCATGGGACGAATGAACCTCTCAAACTTTGGAGGCTTTCTGGTGAAGCCCTCGCCTACATAGCAGACCTTGGTGACCATCCTCTTCCAAGCTTTCCTTTTGGACTTGCCAGTTTTCAAAACTTTGAACACTTCAGCCTCAGAATTTGCCTTAACTTTTGGAATAGGAACATCCCACTTCCCTGCCTTATCTTTACGCTTCTGCTTGATCTGATTTGACAACAGTTTGTTCCTGTTTGCCTCATTTCTGTCGAGTAAATACGCTGGCAATGCATTTTCTCCAGATTTGTCTGGAACTGGGTTCTGATTCTTCGTCATTTTTTTCTCATGCGCCTGAATCGTCTTCTTCATCTGAACTTTCTCATTGTGCCGTTTCTTGTTATGAAGTTTAGCCCTGATGCCCCTGAGAGTCTTTGCTGTCTTGGAGTTCTTATGCGCCTCTCTCGCCTGCCGCTTACGGGTGCGCTCTTCATGATCCAAACGACGACCATACCGTTTCCGGTGGAGGTCAATGTGATCGTTCTGTGGCATGATGGAGGTGAACGGTTGTAGACAGTTGTCTTCCTATCTGGCTGGTAGTGGTGTGACTGAATTTCGGATTATTCTATACAGAAATGAATTCAAAAGAAAAAACTACTTTAAAGACTGTTCCACTTTTCATCTCTTAATTTGTGGGAGGGAACGATATCCGAAATTTAGTCAACACCAAACACCAATCAACCGCACCATTAACATGACACGACAATGTCATCTGATTTGAATATTGAATGACCACCAACTTCAACGTTGTGTGGTCAAATAATTAAAAATGACGCACCACCAACAAGAGCTTCCACACAATTTTTGATGTATGAATTAGAATGAACTCCGCAATTCAGTGGACAATGGATAACTATTGAAATGTGCACGGATAAGCTGCTATCAAACTAATGAAAATTCTCCATCACCTGGCTAACACCTTATCTGCCTACATGTTTAGACCCTGACCGGTACCTGACCTTCACCATGCAAAAAACTATTCCCTAACTTCAAAGTTTACTACTCCTTATTAAGAAGAACTGTCATAATTAACTAACCCACCTATTTAAAAATTTAAAATCTAATAAGACATTGCACTATGGACATGAATTGCCAACCAAACAACATGATCATTGCCTCCCACAAATTTTCCACCCCAAAACACCATAAAAATATACACAAATAGTATACAAATATTTAAACACACTTACCTTAAGTTGTTACTTCCCCCTCCGGGGGTTTGACAGTTAACTGTTGATAAATTAATTGGAAATCTCCCACTAGTTAAAATTAACCAACTCTCCGTCACAAGCTTCTACCCGGTTGTGTAGAGCTCAATACCACAGCGCAAGCTGAAAGGAACGAGTAAGTAGGATACCAAACAGTAAGCCTTGTGCTTTGCATGCACTCCTGCATTTACAAAGCCGAACAAACACTAAAGTACATTATGCGTGCTTCCATTTTGAAAAAGTGTGGCTGCTTGAGGGCAACGCGAGATCCTCTTGGGATTTTCAATGACTCTTGTAATGCATATATTTTATACGGAAAACGGAAAGCGTGTGCCTTGAACAAAGAGATTTGGCTTCATGAACAGGCTGGTAACTGGTAGGATAGCTTGTAGCGCTGCTGTAGTTGTAGCTTCATGGCACTGGTGAAAAGGAAAGCAATTTCAGTACAATTTTTTTCACTTCCGCTTGGGAAAGGTGAAAGTTTACGCATTTCCCCAACTTTCTTTATTTTTCGCAGACAGGTAATAACAAGAACCGAAACAGGAAACCGACAAGGTAACAACTTTTCTATGTGGAATAGTCATCAGACACGGAAGAGAAACTTGGAAGAAGTCGAAAGAAAAATGAGAAGCTACAAATCACGTCAGCCACATAAAAATAACATGTTATCATGATGACTCCCATATCTCATGGAAATGAAAATAAAATCGGAGAAAAATATGGTCGTTTTCTGGTGATAATGAAGTTTCTTGAGGAGAGTGTATCGGAACTTTCTCCAGATTTTGGAAAGTGAACAGCGTTGATATTATATCGACCAAACTTAGGTATCGGTTTCATGAATAGTCATATAGGGGAAAAGAGAAAGTAGCAGATTTAATGACACAGGCGACGATGATAATAAGGCCGTCGTAGTGAAATCCAATAATCGTTCGGGAGTAGAAGTGGTTAAAGGAGGGGAGATCATGACATGATAGGAAATCAAGGCGAATGCCACAATATATTATTGCCCATTGTTATCTCTACGCATGTATGCATGTGTGGATAATATAGAAGCTTAGCTTAAAGGAATGCGGTGAAAGGAGGAAGTCAAAGGAAGAAGAGGATCGGAGCCATGACCCAAATAATGAATTTCTTGTGATAAATTGCTCCGCAGCAGTCTGCTAATAATGGTCTGTTAGATGCCTGTCCCGTCTCCGGTGGAAAAGAAAGAGAGAATGTTTGCGATTGCGAGGACTATGACTAGTCATTTTACCGTTTCTAAATAGCTGTGTTACTCATTGTCATCGCCATCATTTTCCTTGTTCTTTTGTTTCCTTCCACTCCAGTTTTTTTTTGCTGCAGGCCCTAATTTCAGTATGTTCTATATAGTACGTAAACAAATTTTTATTGCTTGAGTTTATCGGAAAAATCTCTGCACCAAAAACATAACATGGTCTCATTCTGTTATTTTCTTCTGACTACCACTCCTTCAATTTTCTCTTATGGGAAATATTTCCAATTCATGTCGACTAATTGAAAAAAAGTGAAAGTTAATAAAAAGTTTTGCCTGACTAGGTTCAGTATGTAAATAGGAATGTACAGGTATACAAGGTACGCTGACAATTATCCAAGTCCAATGGGTTATCAATACCGTTACTTTTACCCTCTGCCAGTTCTTCCATCATCACAACATGTGAGTAAAATACAATTAGATTTGGTCATATTCGTCAATTGGTCAAAGCAATAATTAATCAAAAAAACTTCACGGATTTCGTTCTAATTGTTTCACAGGTGGACATCCCGAGAACTCACACTTGCAATGTTCACTCGTATGAGCATGGCTGTAACTTGTGGAATCGCATGGGAACTCGGTATAGTGATCCGGATGGGGAGAGGACCCTTGTCAGAGATCACGCCCTGAAGAAGGCCCTCCCATGGCGGTCCAATCCTGCCAAGGACGTTGCACAGGATAACTCATTTTAGTAAGGGCGACAATTATACGAACAATTTATATGTACTCCTTTACTGTATGCAACAACTCTTATCCATACAAAACTTTTAGCACAGGAAAAGGGATAACGTACAAGGGAGCATCCCAAAGCGACATTTTTAATGACGTCTCAGATCTACACAGGTTTCCCGACTTGGTCACAGCTTCCAACATTTGCGCATCTCATGCGAATCGAACTTATGCGTATCCTGGACCAAAGTAAATACGTAGCAACATTGCAATTAACATTTCAAAATGTTACTCTATAATTTGTTAAAAATGTTGTTTGTAAATTTTTTTTAAACCAACAGGTATTCAGTTGACGAATGGAAAATTAACAACAAGCAGTTATGTACAGGTGCCGAATGCACTCATAACACAGTCGCAATGGTACAAAACGATGCAGTTGGCGTCATAAATGACACTACCAAAAAGCAAATGCGTCATCATTCCGACACCAATGCAGACATTGAGGGTCGTGTTCATGACATTGCTACATGGCTGGAAAATGAAAGGGAGGAGCTCAAATACAATGTGAATCAAACCCATGAGCTACTCGAGTTAAAAGAGCGTCTGGAACAGATGCTTAAAGGCATCCAAACCCCGTTGGAAATCACTCAAGAGAATCTCCTTACTCGGGAGACCAGACAAGGAGTAGAGCTGGTCCATGACGCTGTGGAAGAATGTCTTCACAAAGAACTCGAATGTTTGAAAAAGAATCAGGAGAAGTTGCTCAACGAGCTAGACAAAGTAAATGGCCAACTAAGTCGTTTACGAGGTGCTCGTCATGAGTTGGAATCCGACATGCGAAATAAAGATGAAGCGAGGAAAACCGACGAGTGTGTTAAAATCCTTGCCAGACTCCAGGGCGAGATTGGGGGACTAGAGATATCCGAAGCAATGGCTTCAAATAGCTCCCCCTCAACTTGGCTGCAGTTGACGCAAAGCTTCATAAGGAAGTCTCAGGAAGAACGGAATTCTGCGCAAATGCTGTATGCTGAGGTGAGTCGCTCCATGTTGTCCAGTGCGGATGAGTGCTTTTCTGTTTGGTACGAGACGAACGCCAGCTTCAACGTAAGGGTCTCGGAATTGCTGTCAGCCAAGCAGCAGATTGAAAAGCAGCTTCATAGAATCAAGCATGACATTGATAGTCTTAACAGACACATGAGTGGTGTGAAGAAGGCTTTGGAAGAAAAGTTGCCTATGCTCAGGGTACAATTAATTTTTTTGCATCTCAATTTACCCCAAGTAGTTTTTGAGTAAATAATTAATTCTTATCGGCTTTCGCAGTTAGCACAAGCCCGGCTGGAGAAGAGGAAGGAAAGACCAGGCATCGAGCTATGTCGGGACAAGGTAATGCTTGCCCTTCTCAAGGAAATCCACGCATTGAAGATATCTAGTGACCAACTCCATTCCAAACTCAAGGATATGGAGGGCACGATGAGTCAACTGATGAAGACAAAGGCTACTCTAGAACATGACATTAAAATGAAGGATGTCGCATTATTTTTGGACAGAGAGAAGTGTCTCACTCTTCGTCAAAATTTCCCCATGAGTACGTTCAAGGAAACCAGGTTCCCTAAAACGTTGGGCTCTAACGGTATGCCAGACTCTAAACTTATGCGCTGAAAAAATTACTCTAACTAAACTAACCTCGACAAATAATACGTCAACTCTAAAACTTTATTCTCTTCATCTTTTCAAGTGGTGTGTACGATCGTTAATCATGATGAGTCATGTCGAATTTGAATGTATACCTTATTCGGATACGAAGGTTGCATGCGTATAAAATAGATTGTGTAGCTAACAAAAGTTATTATGCACACTTAATTAGTAGCAGCACATATATAATTGACTTCGATTTGAAACAAATTTGTCAAAATATTTTACGTTCTAACAATAAACATTTTATTGAACTCCAATAATGTACTGCTTGTAATATGACTCATTCATAAAATATGCGCTCCTTACATGCATATAAAATTAATTGCGACTATAATCAATAATTGTAGTCGAAATCAGTATAGAAAAGGCGTTAGAGTTACAGCTATGTTTATAAAGTTGGGACGTATATATTTGATGTATGTTAAGTTTTTGATGTATTATATTTTGTGCAGACGTCGGAAGGATTTTTTAATATGAAATCGTAAAGCGAACCAGATCCAGATTTACCTGCGCTTCAATATTACCAGGAATCATTATCATTTTTATTATGATATCTGGATATTATGTTATGTTGCAGAGCGGAGATTAGATAAATATTGAATGCTAGGTCGCTGCGCTGCTATTTTACGAATTATTAGTGATAAGCACAAAAAAGAGAAATGATAAGGTGATAAAGCATAAAGTTAGTATTTTTGCCAAGTTGAGCCCTCTGCAAAACGGGTTGACGCTGATAACTTGCGCCGTCGATGAGCCATTTGTGAGAAGAAAGGAAGAATGGCTGGATCCTTGATTTGGCAAAGTATAGTAGTAACCTTTTGCAAGTCAATTAATTAGTTAATTTAACAGTTATTTTGAAAACTACTGGTTTCTTATTCAAAGAGAATTCATGTCAAAATGAATTCTGTTGCACATTGCCCCAGACGCTTGACAGCAGCGTTTTTCATTCCGGCTGTCATTTTTGGCTTTCTTGTCAAAGATGTGTCATCAGTAGAAGAAGGACATGGTGACAATGGAAAGGATGGCAGTCCACTAATTTCCTCCACCGCCCAAAATGTGCTTCTAACTCTGGCCGTCCTGTGCACACTTATCTTTGTCGTTGTTGGCTGCACCTGGGAATGGTGGAGAGGAGTACTCTGCTTTTGGAGAAAACCAGGTAGTCACGAAGCTCCTCCAGACTGGTTTGTTCCAGAGGCAGGTCCCCCATCATTCAGTACATTAGATGTCTCTAACCTGCGTACCGATACTGGAGGAGGTGGTAGATCAAATGTTGCGATTGAGTCCCTCCCAACTCTTCACGATTTGGGACTCGATGGGCGTGACAGCTTTGAGCTGAAAACGCTACGCCCACCAAGCATATCTATATCCACTAGTTTCAGTCTGGATTCCCAAGACTGGTCCCCAGAACCTCAGACAAGTTTCCCCCGAGTAAATCTAGAATATCAGCGACTCATTGGGAAGGGCTGGTTTGGAAAAGTGTTGGAGGCGGAGGCAGTGAATATCAAGCAGTACGTGAGAACGAGCAATGTCATCGTCAGAGAATTACGGAACAATGCTAACGAACAGGACCAGAGACGATTTCTGAATGAGGCTTACATGTACAGAGAAGCACAAGAGCAGAGATGCGATCATGTTCTGAAAATGCTGGGATTTTGTGTGGACAAATTACCTTACATACTCATTCTTGAATACTTTCCACTGGGAGATCTAAAATCGTACCTGAAAAATAAGGCGAAAACTACTCCAGCACAGTTGACTGTAGGAGATGATGGATTACTTACGAGAATGATTATTGGTAAGTTTCAAGGAAAGGGTTAAATTATTATTTACTCACATGCTTAATAATTTTTGTGGTTTGTCATTGAATCATGCAGACATCATCCGTGGTGTGAGGTGGATGGAACAGTCAGGCTTTGTTCATGGTGACCTTGCTGCAAGAAACATTTTGGTTGCTACTCCAGCTGGAAAAGTGGTTATCGGAGACTATGGGTATTCTTCACAAAAGTATAAAATGGACTACTACTGGTCAACTTCTGCTAGTTGTGCAATTCCAATTCGATGGGCAGCCCCGGAAACACTTGCCTTTGAGGATAATATCAATGATTTTGGAGCTCCAGCTCAGTCTGGACCTACGAAGGTGAAGATGCTGGAAGTAACGCATTCAGCGAACATTTGGTCGCTTGGGGTGGTCATCTGGGAAATCTTCCAATCAGGGAAAACACCTTACGACAACTTAACCGATGAAGATGTTATCAGACGTGTGATTAGACAGAAGAGCTTCATTTTGGAGCCCCCACAATTACCATTCGTGAATAATAATATTAAGGACAAGATATACCAATTGTTGGTGACATGCTGGAACTCGACCCCGAGTCATCGCCCATCTATTGATGCAATCGAACAAGTTTTCACCACTCCAAATTAACATAATAAAAAAATGACTATAATGATTACTTTTATTTACGCATAGATTTTATCATGTACATACTACAAGGTTAAGGTTCCATTAAATATTTTGTATAACATTAAATATTATGTTGTATGTCGTAAAATGCAAGTCCTCTAAGCATAATTTTTATTTATTGACTATTGGATTCCAAATCATACCACACAAGCACATATTACCTCCGACTTCCCAGAAGGTTCCCTGTCTGATGTTTCAAAGAAAACGACGAACCTGAAACACCTGTAAAAACAAGGGAGCATTTTTTTCCTCAAATTTAAATTCATAATTATTTATATACATAGAAGTACACAACCAGTTACTCCAATAAATCACGTAAAGTTTATAAACATTTTCATTTTTTACCTGGAATACATGCAATAAATAGTGCGAGACAGGTAGTAAGTGGCTGCGTACGTGAGTGCTGTACTGTGCTTCTATTACTATACCTATACGCCTACTGCCTACTTCAACGTTCAATGAATGAAGAAATACAGGCAAAGCAAACAATGTATACCAAGCCACTAAAAAAGCAGCAGCTGAAAAACACCACTACACACACAGCTTGCAGAAGAGAACTTCGCAATTCTCTGAAAAAATGCAAACGATGAATGGGCAGAAGTGTGAAGTCATCTGCTCCTCCATTGTCTAAAGGTTGAAGCAAAGGTGATTTGCTGTGACAGAAAAAGCAAAACATTTTCAATCTTCTCACATCAATCGTTTGTTTTTTCTGTGATCTTTCCGTAACGTTGTTGTTACGTGTGATCTCCGTGTCGTTTTCATCACTGGATTTTAAGTCAGCAGCATGCCAGGCTACAGACGTATTACGTATTTATACTGTGAGAGAAAAATGAGAAGTTTAGTTTACTTAAGTGTATAATTTGGGTAATTAAATCAAATTAAGCTGCTCTCTCGTGTTTAGCTAGTCAGTAGTCAGGTGTAGTATAAGGTCACAAAATTCTTCTCCACTGCAATCAAATTACTACTGTTGGATGTTGGATGGCAAATATAGATATTGAGTCGACCATATAAATTATATAATTATTTCTCCACAACTTATAAGAAGCATTTAGGCAGTCACGTTTATGATGATATTAAATGTATTTAATACATTATCTGTCTCTATTCCCCTACTGAACACAAGCAAGTTGTAAGTCGGTAGCAGTTAAATGAGCTACGCGCATTATCTCAGTATTAACTGGAATGATGTTGATGTTTTGTGATAAAAGACTGGGAAGGGTCGAGAAGTCGAGTAAAAGAAAATAATTAGGAAAAAATATCATCTTTATTGGTCGTGCCCTGTTGACTAATTTTGTTTGATGATGCGATAATTCAAGAATGTTTGCCAAAAGTCAAAAGTGAAAGAAACTATTATTTAAAAAGGGTTTAATGGCTTAATCAACTTGTTAAAAATAACTATCCAACAGCCATTTTAATGCTTAATGCCGAATTAATAGTAGTTTAAAGAAGTAAGTGCAAGTGTACTCAGTAGTTTGGATTGCGAGAAGGAAAATGCATTTTATTCAGATCCTTCCCCCGAATTACCTCTGGATCAAAAAACAACTGGCAAACTGACAAGCAAACAGGCCTAGGCAGAACATTAATATTTGAAAATTTACAGTGAAAGCTAACTGGTAAGCTGATTTTAATCTTAAATCTACAGAAAAATTTGCATGTTTTCAAAAGATTATTTATGTTAAATAATTTCAATATTATTTGCTTGTCTCTCCTATCTCCTGTATGGCCTGAAGATAATTGGCGAACAATTTTCAACGTTCTCCCTTGTTAATCATTTCTCTCAAGACATCGAAAACTTTCGTGATCAACGAAATAAAACACAGCAGTCACCATGCAGTTCCGAATTCAGGATTATTGTCCCCTCAACGAGAGCCTTACTCCACACATCTGGCAGGATGGAGGTGTTTCCCAGTGCTTTGCAGAAACTATCTCATCGTCAGTCACCCTCGGCTTCATGATGCTTTTTGGAACTATCCAGTTTTTCTT
The DNA here is from genome assembly GCA_034700685.1 of Willowsia buskii. NCBI lineage: Eukaryota > Metazoa > Arthropoda > Collembola > Entomobryomorpha > Entomobryidae > Willowsia > Willowsia buskii. Next base: position 3,585 of record JAQIXW010003365.1, on the reverse strand, counting down.
TTACAGAAAATATGCCATCGAAGTTCAGCATTATACGCTGCCGTATTCAAGACTGTTTGGACTTCAGGTAAGATTCCACAACTTCATATTTGATGATCGCCCATGCCCATAACATTTTTAACTTTAATTTAATTTCATAATTGCTATTCAATTTTTTTAGATGATGCTAAATGGAATCATGCCACTCGTCATTTTTGGCCAAGTAGCTGTTAAAGTATTTCTGGGATCTCCCCAAGCCCTGTACGGATACATGTTCCTGACATTACTCCAGGGGCTCCTTGCATGGCCATTGGTATGCGTGCTAATCATACGAGAACGGATCTACATGTTGCCAGCTCCACCAGCCCGAGGTCACGGAATAATCCTCCTACTATTTTGGACTGCTGCATTTGGCTTTGAAAATCTAGCCCTACTCAATATCTACAGTGATGATTGGTTCTTCAAACTGCAAAATCCAAAAGATATAATCCTCCTCTGCATCTACGTCTGCAAATACATCTTCACCGCGGCAGTTTTCATTCTCGGACTCAAAGCCCCCGGAATACCGACTGTTCGCCACAGTGAAAGCTTCTCACGATTGAATCCTGACGGAATTGACGCTGACGATAGGCCCGCATCAGCATCTTCCGGATCACCGTTTAGCAACATGTGTCACAAAATCAAGCTGTTAATGCCATTTGTATGGCCATCCAGGAATTTTTTGCTTCAGCTGAATGTCATCCTTTGTGTGCTAATCCTTGTGGCAGGACGTGTGACCAACTTGTTTACCCCGATCTACAGCAAGAAAATCATTGACAGTATGACAATTGCCAACTACTCATCAGGTGGAGTCCAACGTGCAGTAACTATTCCTCTTGGAGGAACTACAAACTTCACTTTCCGGTGGGACTTTGTTCTCATCCTAGTCGCTCTCAAGTTCCTTCAAGGTGGTGGCGCTGGTGGCACAGGTTTGCTCAACAACACGAGAAGTCTCCTCTGGATCAGTGTGGAACAGTACACCACTCGAGAAGTGCAAATCCAATTCTTCGGTCATCTCCACCGACTCAGTCTTCGTTGGCACCTGCAACGGAAAACGGGTGAAGTGTTGAGAGCCATGGACCGTGGTACTGATAGTATCAACAGCATTCTCAACTACCTCTTGTTCAGTATCTTTCCAACAATTGCTGACATCATCATCGCTATAAGTTATCTTGCAGCGTCATTCAATGGTTGGTTCGCTTTCATTGTGTTTGTCGCAATGATTCTTTACCTAATTGCAACATTCATCGTTACCGAGTGGCGGACAAAGTATAGACGAATCATGAATCTGGCGGATAACCAACAAAGGCAAAGGGCTATTGACTCACTGTTAAACTTTGAGACTGTAAAATACTACGCAAATGAGGACTTTGAAAAGGAGCGCTACACAGAGTCAATTCTCAGCTACCAGAAGGAAGAATGGAAGGTCACGGCTTCACTTTGTCTTCTCAACTTTATTCAACTGATTATCATCAACTCAGCTCTGCTTCTAGGCTCCCTGCTCTGTGTGAAGATGGTGGTTTATAACGAAGGACTCACTGTTGGAGACTATGTCCTCTTTACGACCTATCTGATGCAGTTGTATGCACCACTTAACTATTTTGGTACTTATTACAGGTACGTAATCATTTCACAATTAATTACATTATATAGGTAGTCAACTAGTTCAGTCTGGCAGACGATTTTTAATTTTCCCATTGTTTATTGCAGAATGCTTCAAAAATGCTTCATCGACATGGAAAACATGTTGGATCTCTTTAAAGAAGAAGAAGAAGTGCAAGATGCTCCTGGTGCTCGTGATCTCATTGTGAAAGGAGGTGTTGTCGAATTCCGAAACGTTTGCTTTTCATACCTACCCGAAAAGGCAATCCTAAAGAACGTGTCCTTCGTTGTACCTGCCGGACAATCAGTAGCTCTGGTAGGACCAAGTGGCGGTGGGAAAACGTCTATCATCCGCCTCCTCTTCCGCTTCTATGATCCCACATCTGGGGACATTTTCATTGACGGTCAAAATGTCAAGTTGATCACGCAGCAGTCTCTCCGCAAGGAAATTGGTGTGGTTCCTCAAGACACTGTCCTTTTCAATGATTCCATCAAATACAACATCTTGTATGGAAAAGTGGGCTCAAAGGAGCGTCAAATGATTGAAGCCGCAAATTGTGCATGTATCCACGAGAAAATTTTAACGTTTCCTGAAAGGTATGACACAGTAGTTGGGGAGAGAGGGTTGAAGCTGAGTGGCGGAGAAAAGCAGCGTGTGGCGATTGCGAGAACAGTGCTAAAGAACCCTGCGATAATTTTGCTGGATGAGGCAACTAGTGCTTTGGACACGACGACTGAACGGCAGATTCAGACTGCGCTGCAGAAATTGTGTGCAGATAGGACATCCGTTATAGTAGCTCATAGACTGTCCACTATTGTGGATTGTGATCAGATTCTAGTCTTGAAGGATGGCTGTATCGTTGAAGGAGGATCGTAAGTGACTTTCACCAAGCTTTAATTTTTTAAATCTTATCTGTAAATACTTTTAATTATTGGAAATCCAATTTTTGTTCTGGTTCTTGTCAAATAGGCATTCGGAACTCATGGCGGCCAATGGAGTCTACGCCAGCATGTGGAACGAACAACTACGCAACGACTCCAACGCTAACGTTGTTGCTGGTGCAGAACAATCTGGTGGTGGCGGTGGTGAACAGTCAAATAGTGTCATTCCTAATAATCCAGACTTACAGGCTGAACAATAAGTACCATAATATAGTCCAATAGTTTTAGTTTTTAGCTATTTTACGAGGAATGGTCAGGCAGGGTAGGGTACATCATTCAAAAATGTTGATATTAATTAAGATTAAAACGTAGCCAAATTATATGCATGTTATGAAAAGCCCAATAGAAAAATTGTTAAGTTGCAGTACTCCAGCTCTATGATAATGTTTATGGTTTACTCGTATACTATAAGTACCTGTACAAGTAAATAATTTATCACGATAAGTAGTTTATAGCTCAGCAGTTTTTTCTTCAGTTCTAATTATTTATTATTGTAAATTTGTTGTTTCTTCTATCGATATCGCATTGTTGTTCAGGAATAAGATAATTAAGAAAACAAATAAAAGGTTTTCAATTCAAAGACCATGAACCAAAAACATTAAGACAGACTTAACTATGATTATCAATGATCAGTAGATATAATTTACTATAAGCTTTAGTAGTCACTTCATTTTTTTCTGAGTAAGCTTTGGAAGCTTACTTTCTTTTCTAATTTCACTCTCCAACGCACGAAGTATCTGAGTGTGAGTGCTTGTTTCTAGAAGAAGAACGGGGAAAAGGAAAACATGACTTGAGAATATTTAGATGATGGTCAGTTGTCAAATGTTTTTTACTACTCGTTTTCTTTTCTTGTGTTGTAGTTTTCATAGATTTTTTACCCCCTTGATCACCAGTTCTCCCCCGTGACTTTGCTCTCCGAGCTTTTCCGATTGGAATGGGGATCCAAGTTCGAGATTTGTTCGTCCCACCGTTACAATTATCTTGATCATTAAAAGGATTTACAACAGTGACTGCTCGTGAGAA
>JAQIXW010003364.1:0-13307 GCA_034700685.1 Willowsia buskii | reverse complement strand
GACAAAAAGTTGGCACCTGGCATTTATTGTTGATGTGACGCAGCAGATGCAACATCATGAGTGGCGAAGATTCAGTTCACACGTGAACTTTCGTGTGGACAGTTACCTAAATGAGAAAAGTTTCATCAAAGCAAAATCATAATAAGTCGGGTCAGGCAACAGTCAAAATTAATCATAAAGAGTCCATAAGTTTATGGCTTCCTTTATTACACATGAACACCTTTTGGACATGGCTGCTTGTTAGTTCCCAAGTGGAAAATTTTAGAATGTCTCTAAAGAAAGCACAACAGAGATTTACTTTTTTGTTGTATAAATTGCCTAAATTGCTGAAAATTGGACTCAAGAAATGTACTAATGGGAAAACAGTGGACAATGTGTGTGTGTGCCAAATGTCAATTCAGATATTTGTGTAAAAGACAAAAGCATTTTCTCTATGATAAATTATCATGATTGCCACACACCGGAAAAAACTGCATAATGAAATTGGTGTAAAATTTAATTAGCTTTTTATATTTGCCCCATCAGCAAAAAGTTATTTCTCACTTCTGGAAAACTAAATGTATATGAATTCTTTAAAAAATGGAATACTGTTTTATCGGTAGTTGCATTTTATATAAAAGGTGTGCTGGTCCCTTGTTTAGACACTAGTTAAACTTTCAAACTCAAAAGTTACGCAACCATTTTTTGAATTCTTGTGTTGTAGTCCACTTAAAACCATCAGAACCGTTGCCCACGCATAAGGTATTCGAGAATGCATTTTAAACTCATATGTCTTGTCTTCGTCCTTTCTGTGGTCGCTTACCAGGTTGAAGCCAGAACTGTTGAAGAGATCACAAAGGAAATGGAAGAGTTAGAACAGCGTATTGCCAAGCACGAGGGAAACACTTCGGAGCAGGAGAAACAACTGGAGCAGGATTTCCATGAATTAGCCTCCATCATGACCCCAGAACAGCGGGCTGCGTGGGAGCAGAAGCATCAAGACATCGTTAACCATTGGACAGAAATTAAAGCTCATCATGAGCACTAAGTAAATCAGTGTCTCTTTTAGAACTAAAACGCAATTAATAATGTAAATTTAAACTTGCATTGTTTTACAATTTTAATTAATGTTATTTTTATTACAGACTAGTAAATCCATCTGGACGGGATTAGTACTTCTTTACAAACGTTTGTTATTTGATTTTTAAAAGAAAAATATAATATTTTTGCCTTAACGGTTGTAAAAGAGGTACTTCAGTTTCATCGATTCAAACCAAACGTTTTTTTCCTTCATGGTGGCACTTTCATGTGCATACTAATACTAACATATTTCATTATTATTTTACCATCGACGGGAGTTTTTCGGGATTGATAACATAATTTGAGTCCACTACTCACTTTGTGCTATGTAGGAGGTTAGTTACTTCTGAATCTAAAAGATTGGCATTACATACATGATTTTACCTGGCATGATTTTCTGGGACTGCAAATGCTTTCATGTAGTAGAGCTCTCTGGCAATTTTAAAAATAAAACACGAAAGGGCTTTCATGTAATCGATCCAGTAATACAATTATAAATCTATGTATAAAAATTATAACCCTCTATATATAAAATTGTTGGCAGTTGTATAGTATGCATGTATGTATTTCTACCGAAAAGGCAAGGTTATGTTGACTTGAGCAGAAACTTTTGCTCGAGTCCTAGTGCTTCCTTCACCTCTGTATTTCAGAATGCTGCAGCAATGATGTTGGAAATGTAATGGATACCTTTTCCATAAGGGTAGCAGCAGCCGCCGCGCACCTATAATTCGGGAAGATGACAGTTTGCGTGGGTTGAAATGACACGTAGAGATAAGGAAGAAGACAAAGAAGAAAGTGAATGACGTTTGTGATGGATGTGAGGACAAAATACTAAATAATGTACTTGTTTACAGTATATCATATCGACCTTAAGACTTTAAATACAATATTCTACAATTCTACCAATAGCATCAACCCACACATTTGGCATTGTCGCTTTCTACCCGTAGATATTATAGATGCATATATACAGGAGTTCAATTCTTCAATAACACATTCTGTTTTCAATGATTATCTTATAGAGAGGAAAAATTTGTTAACGAATGTGAAATCAATATATCTCATAACTCTTGCATCATCATAGCTATTTATTATCATAAATACTGAATACGAAATACATAAATAATACATAATATATTATTCAGTATTAGTTGATAAATAGGATATTATTCTCGTTATCGCACTTTTACGGACACGACAATGCAAATGGTGACTCATATTCTACTATGATTATGTGTATATATATTTCATACTCACCATCATAACCTTGCATGATGTATATAGATGTACCTGTTTTTACCTGTTGGACTAACAGTAGCACCAACAACCAAAGGCTATCATTAGCACTGCACGAGCAACGACGAAAGCCACACAACAAGACCATGTAGTCACTATCACATAAGCCATCTTCTTTATCATTTTTAACAAGGACCATGATGACGCCCGCTTTCTCCTACTTTCTCTTCAGCTTACGCTTTCTCCTCTAAACAGCTCAAATCTCATCATAACCATATCTCCCTGAATCTCTTCTCATTCTGCAACGCAACAAGAAGTTATAAATAATTTTAATGCTGCGCAGCATCACTTCGTATTCATCTCCGTTCACATGCGTCTAATACCTACTTTCCTTCTTCCTTCTTTTTGCTTCCTGGAAACCACTTGATGCTTTGTGCTCGCTATCTCTATCTCTAGCTTCGTTTTGCTGCGACACCAGTTCTGTATCTCTTTTCCCCTATGTCGCCCACTCTCGTCTCGCATATTTCCTGGAAACGATGATGATGCAGATACCTTTCTTTCTCTGATTTGATGCTGTTGCTCTTGTTCCTATGCTGTGCTTTCTCCTCCTCCATAATAATAATAAGCGGACGCGTGTGTGCGACGACTCTTTCTCTTCTTGCGGCTGTACAAACAAGCAAATATACGTGTATCATTTTAATACGTGGACCACCAATGAACTGCTACGCACAAGTAAGAAATATCAAGGATATAATTTTCTCCTTCCCTTTTCCTCGCCTTTCTCTGGCTTTAGCTATGCTGCTCGTTAGTGGAAGGATGCTGCTGTTCTGCTAGTTTTGGTAGCAAACAGCATCTGGAATATTCTTTCGTCCCTGGAGAACCATTACTATATCGGGTGATGATGCTGCTGCCTGCTGATGCTGGACCGCCGTAATAACTTGCTGCTAATCTAATACATTTTTGTGCTAGCCAAACATATAGCTCTCTTGCTTAGCATTCTTTCTTCTCACTTTCTTTCTTCCTCTTTGTCGATGGGAGGAACTGGTAGTGAACGGAAGTAGGAAATTATGAGAGTTGTGCAGCTGCCATTATAAATTTGTAATGTCCATCACAAAGGTGCAGACTTCCTACTTTGTTTTGCATTTTACTGAATAAATTCAAAAGTTACATACTCAGCAACAAAAAGCTGACCAATTCCATGCATTTATTCTTGGTAAAGTAGTTACATTAGAAGCAAAAACAAGAATGGGTAACACGTGTTCTGGAAGGTTTGCACGTTTACGTAAACGCAAACGGGTGATCCCTATTGAACGAATTGTTGAGGAATGGGAACAATCCGCAGTCACAAGTCACGACCTACTTCCTGTTGAGGTATGTGTCAATCAGCATTAAAGATTGACGATATCATATCTTATCTAAATATTGCGCATTGTGTTTTCTTTCCAGATCTGGGATTATATTCTGAGCATGATGAATGATGGGAAGGATCTACTCAAATGCCGTGAGGTCTGCCACTTATGGAAGGACGTGGCTGATGAGATGCTCGAGAAACCACCACCTTGGACCCAAGTGTTCCCATACATTTCAAACGTACCTTTGATTTTTGTGGGTGGATTTGGGGAGACCGTCGTGAGACGAATTCGAGGTACAAAACTCAATGGAACTCGGATTCTGCGCCAATTTCTTCGTGACATGCGGGATGAACTGGAAAATCCATTCCCGAACCGAACAGTATTGCTCTTCTCAAACCCGGACTTGTGCGTTCCATCAAAAGGGCCGCGTCACCGATTTTATCGCTTGATGCCAGGTCTTCTTCAGAATTTTGGGATGCACATCTGGTCATTGGAATACGAAATTCGTGAGGATACAAAAGAAAGTGTCACTCTGCTCAGACATTTTTTCGAACTGACTCATCTCAAGAGCTTAACGATCTACGCCCGGGACTGGAACAAGAAGCGCATTCGCAAAGGACTACTAAAGGAGCAAAAGGAGATTGCCGCAAGGCAACAACGTGGCGAACCATTTTTGGGGGAGCTTACTGAACTAAAAATACTTGGATGTAACGGCATCATCCCACTAAACTACATATTTTCTAGCATTGGGCATCAGATTAAGAGCTTGTACTTCTGCTTTCTGGATGATGCCAGCACAATCACATCCACTGGAATTGCAACAATCCTGGGGTCAGATGATGGGTTTCGGGCCACAGAAATTGACCAAAAAACTGAATTGTCTCTCAACTACTCCTTGCCAGGGATGACCCCAAATTTGAAGAATCTCAGAGTATACGAGGTCACTGAAGAAATGCTGGGTAAATTGTTCCCAAGCACGGGCGTCCGCTTATCCTCCATTCGCCACCTGTCAGTCAAGCTACAGCGTCCATTTATCCGGCCATTGAATAGACTTATGCAGGCTATTGATGAGCATTGCTCCGCCTCGTTGCAAATACTACACTTGGAGATTAGCCGATGGCATACATTTGATAATAATGACACTGACGAAACGGAGCGGGATCAAGTCATTGCAATCAACACTGATGTCAAGCTTACAAAGCTGGTGGATTTTACAGTTGCATACTCGCTATTTTTGCACGTGCCAGACGCCCTTTTCAGAACCACAGAGAAGTGTCCAGTACTCAAATCCATCGACTTTGTCTCGGTCAGCATTCATGGTGGGGGATTCCCTAATATTGAATCTTTCACCTCCTCCCTTTGGGAAAAACTCCCTGCAACCTTGAAGAAAATCATGATACGGTATTGGACATGTCCTCCTGAATCTAGTAGTAGCTCCACTACTGCTGCTGCTACTGCTGCTGCTACTACTACAAATACTACTACAAACATCCTTTACAAGAAGAACTCAAAGAAAAAAGCTCCCTTGCTTAAACCCATCTCAAACACACAGTTCTGCTCCCGGCCAAATATTGTAATTCCGAGGAGGATTGTAGAGTAAAAGCAGGAAGCATCGGACGCGGACTAATATGGAACACACATGCGGAAACTGAGCAATGTAATGAACACTTAAAATTTACTCTTTTTCTGAATTTCAAAATAGAGATTACAATACAATAAAATTCTATATGTATAATATGCATGTTATTTTGATTATCCAGAAACAAAACGAAATTGTAATTTTTGACAAAATGTAAAAACCAAATTGATGAAAATTGGCTATTTATGTATACAACGTAATTTTTAAATTTGCAAAAAAAAAAGTTTGCATTCAAGTTTTCGATATTGTGGTTTGTCAATGTATTATATATATTGTGTATTTACATAGTTCCTTCAAAATATCTTGATGTAAAAAGGTAGCAATAGGTGTAGTATGTAATATGACTATAATATGTAAGTATAATCAACATGGTGTTACATATAACAACATAAAAATATATGTATGTATATATATATATAAATAAATTTAATGCTAGAACGATATACCTGGAAGAGTACCTATTATTCAAAGATGACTGCTATATGAAGCTAGACTACATTTTACTTTGGTATTGCGGAGCGAGGGCCAAGAATGATATTAATGGAAAACACAAGGTACTGTACTACTTGACTTTATGTCACTAGTTTTAAGAGCAAACAACAATTTCAACAATATAATATAATCTGTTTAATTAAACAAAACTATACTCATGTGTGTGTACTAAATGTTTGTTAAATAAAAAAACGTGTGAAAATTCATTTTGGGAGAAAATGATTTTATTATTTATGAGGCTACATGCTACATTACAGCTCATCAGCTTGCATCATGCATCAGGACACCCCAATAATGTAAATGTAGGTACGTATTTTTGTCATCATCTACTGCTTTATTTCCTCCTTTTATTTAAAAACGGCTTTTGTTAGTAATATTGCATTTTATTATTATTTTCGTTAATCATTAATTCATCGTAGATAGAATAACGTTTATATTTTTATATTTTTTAAACTTGCAAAATGCAATATGAATATCATATTATTCTTAGACGCAATGTACAAAAATACACAATACATATTTACAGCAAATATATTTAAAAGGCTTGGCTGATCTTTAATCGTCTCCACTGCCTCTTCTTTTACCCCCACCATTTTCATTGAGGGTACTCCAGATTCCAGTCTTGTTAATTTCTTCAGTAATATTTAACGAGGCCTTTCGATCAATCGGACTTCCATTCACCATGATTTGCATGTTCTAAATAGGAATCAAGGTATTAAAAAATCAATGAACTACTAACAGCTATATGTTATCAAATATTTTGATCATTTCATATCTATATTACATTGTTCAGATGCCCGTTTCCACTTTTTTCCATATCGTTCACAGGAGAGTATGCTCCTTTATTGTCCGGTTTCGTTTGGCTGATTGGCCTAGTCGTCTTTGGAAGAATGTCATCCAGGATCTTTAATTCCCTCTTTGTGAATACAAAGTCAAGCAATTTCCTTACTAAAATCATGATAACCAGCTACAATAGAAAAAGAAACAGTAAATGTTTTTTATGTATGTAAATTTCAGGATGTATTTATATGAATACAAATGCATAAACTTAAAAGGTTCACATACCATCATTGGAAATAAAATGGATATCTTCTTGAATGACTTGACAATCCACAGCATGATGAGACATGTAAGCTGAATGATAGTATAAAGATGAACTCTGTATAATGGAACTTTTCTGAGGAACATGAAATCAGGCTGGTGCTTGGTGGGCATAAACATGATCAGGATTCTATCAAACAGTTGCATTCCCTTCAAACTGGAGAAGCCCATGTAAAGAAAGACGCCATACAAGACAGGCATTGGAATATTCTTCAGTACCGGGGTCATAAACACGGACAAGCCAATTGTCAGGAAAATAGCGATATGGGTAACTCTCTGCTCTCGTATTCCCAAGAATTTTGGCTTTTCTCCAGGGGCAGCACTCTCGGATTCCATTTTGAGTGAGTTAACATGATTCATGGATAGAACAGTGGCAGCAACAAACCATGGAATTCCAATAAATGAACATCCGCAAATCAACACGGCCAATACCAGAAGATCCAAATGATAACCGCACCCCTTTTTCAGCTTATGCTCTTTCCTGTTCATGATGACTGCAGTAATTTGCTGATCCATAAAGATTAAAATGGTTGCAAGTAAAGCTGGTAATACTGCTGCAGGATAAGTCCATACTGGATTTGCTCCCAATGGATTAATAAGCCAGCCACGGGTGGGCAGAGTCGGTTCAAATCTCTCTGGAACGTTCAGTTTTGGAGTGCGAAGTTGCATGTACATGTCAAATAGGGTCATGGATATGATGGCAATGATGACGGCAAAGTCGGACACAACCATACGAACTCTTGTGGGGAAGAATGTAGAGTTTTTAAAGTCTTTCAGAAGCAAAGAAACCAGGAAGGTCCCCAGAAAAAGGACGACAGACATCAAAAATACATCTGGAATGTAGGCGCATCCTTTACCGACAAGGTGGCCGTTGTGCGGAGCCTCTTCACATTCATGAAACTTGACGAAATTCCAGGTGATGTTATCTTGCTCATATTCCAGAGTGTTGTTTGGCATGCATTCACAAGCGTAGCCATGAGTGTGATCGGCATACTTGTTGACTGGAAATTTATGACCAATTTCACCCACATTTTTTACAGCTTCAACCATAAAAATGAGGGCAATCAAAGTGGCAAAGTTTTCTTCAGTGAATCTGGTAATGAAGCAGACATAAGCTGAAGCGTCGAATGCGACGAGAATGATGAGAATAATGGTTACCCAGATGCCCACCCAAAGTCGGAATTCTAGATAATTAAGCTCATAAGTTTCACAGAATTGGACGAGAATGCTTTCAAACACGAGGACAGGGCCAGTAGATCCTAGAATTGTGAGCGGTTGACCAGAGAAGAAGCCATAGCCAATGCCACACACGAATCCGGAAACCAGTGACTCAATCGCTGCCATGTTGTTATGCGTGGCCTTACCCAGCAACCCACCAAATGTGATGATAGGTGTGAGGCAAGCAAAATACAGAAATAGCCAACTAGCTACGCATTGACTAGCAAACGAGTCTTTAAAATCGGTCCAATACCAGGGTACCTTCCTCTTGATGTCGTTGATTAGTCCACCAAAAAGTTTACCTGTACGGATGAGACCCATCTCCTCTCGAATGCGTGCCTCCTCTTCTTCTTCAGCTTCAGAGTCTTCAGGTTCTTCTTGCTTACTTTCAGAATCTGTTTTCTTTTTGGCGGGAACGTTGTCTGGGGGTTCAATCCTGATGTTGGGATCCCAAGTCCCTGGTGGAAGGACTGTGGTAGCTTCTAAGAAGTCATCAAGGCCGTCCAGCAACTGTTGTCGGTTTCTTGCCTTGTATGCAACCTCATGAAAAATGTCATCGGAAAACAAAGTAGCTACTGCTCTTCCCACCTCATGATACTTTGTTGCTTTCCCTTTGGGACCAAGCAATATAAAAAGAAACCGGGTTGGAAGGGGTACTTCTGTCAGTTCACCTAGTGGTACAGCCTCTTGTAAGCGAATGAAAGCGCTGATTGGTCTCTGGAGACATTCAAGTTCTCCTACAAGAATATTGGATGCTTCCGAGCCCTTTGGGATCTTTCTCATGAATTGTTTATTTCCCTTGTGATTTTCTCCTGTACCACCTGCATCTGAAAGATTTCCAGAAGCAGCAGACGCCAAACCTGCAGTGCTCTTGCTGCTCATACTTCTTCCAATATCAGCAAGTGACCGAATAACTGGCAATCTGGAAACGCTGGTTGCTGGTTGGAGGCTCTGCTGATTGTACAGATGCGTGTGTCTTCGAAGCAAAGCTACCTTTACGTCTTCTCGATTTTCTTCTCCAAGAAAACCTTGCTGGATCAGGTTATCTACGAAACAGTCAGCAATTTCACCCATGGACTTCAAATCTTCATCTAATAACACCAGACTGTTGTCGATGAAATTCCGTAGCTCCAGAACAGCATGAAGGGATACTGTTGCAACGTGGGGTTTACTCCACCGGTTACCTCCTTGCTCCACGGATTCTTCATATTTGATCCATCTTGCCCGTTGCTTCCACTCCAACGCCCCATCTTCTTCTTGAACTAACTGAAGCAATTCAGAAAACAAAGGGTGGGATTGAGAGGGTCGTAAACTTCCTGGTGGGGAAATGTCCTCGTCGCCTAACATGAAGCTTCCTTCTGCAAAGTTTACATATAAGAAAATTAAATGATTAAAATCTACAACAAAATCTAAGAAATCAATAATTTTATATTAATAGGCGAATCTTTAAAGTCACGTACTTTTGGCACTCATGTTGATTGCCTGCCTTACAACTATTGACTATATGAATACTTATCAATACTAGCTCTACTAAACTACACAATTCCAAAAACTAGAAACTTGATCGATGCTGCCGCGACATGATCATGGCACGGAATGACGTTGATTTAGGATTCACAGTCGATGCACGTTCACGGTTCTCCAGTCACCAGCTCTCCAGAAACAGTTTATTATTCATGCAACGATAGACAATCTTTCTCACCTGCCATCATCACTATCAATTGCTTCATCTTCTTCGTTCCTCCTCAATAAAAAACTCAGATGGGATTTCTCACGTTATAAACTAAAGGAATTTACATTTTAATGCCATTACGACGAATGACGCGTTTTTAAGTAAATCAGTCAACAATAGTAAAAGATTTGTTATCTCCTGTCATAGCGCATCACCAGCAGAATTTCGTTTTTCAACTTCAACTGAAGTGCCTTTTTATGATCAGATCATCATAAAAAGCAATCATCACAGAATATCCGCCGGTTGATTACCCACTAACTTTATGTATCATTTTTATGTAGAAAAACTATGAAACATCATGGAAAAAGACATGTAAATGTAACGTTACATGGTAGTCGTTTGCTGGTGAAGCATGGAGTGCCGTGGACTCTTTGTTGCTTTTGTGTTATCTAGCTTGGGCTTTGGCAATCAATGACAAAATCAATATTCAATAAAAACAAAAAACATAATACTTGGCAAATATTCCACATCCTTTGGATTTGCGATTGAATAAAAGTATTCATCTTTATTCATATTTCTACTTCACTTTACGCTGTTTTGCGACTAAAACACTCGATAAATCAACATACCATAATAGATCAATCAAAAATTTGCATAGAATATAATCCAAGTCACAAGTAGGTATATAGTGGCTGTCAATTGAAATGTCATATTGTTCCATCAGCTTTGGTTGGTTGAATGATCCTGTTAAATCTGGAGATAGAAGCACTCCACTTTTTAACTTATCCTGATGATGGTGTCTAATATATTAATAATTTTTAGAGATAAGATAGAATATTTCCAATAATCATTCAACTTATTAAAATTAATTCAGTGCCGATTTTAATCCTTCAACAATACGTTATCAAATTAATTTGACTTCTGAAAGAGAACTGTAGCAGACATCGATTCATTTGTGGCTATATTTAGATGAAACATTTACGTGTCTAGTTATTTACTACAGTTAGTAGTTACAAATTATTAGCAAACAGTAACCCACAGAGAGATGTTAAAAGATGTACAATAGATCACTGGTAACCCAAACTTCTACCGTCTGTCGACTGTGCCAATTTTAAAACTTCAGACCTGGCTTTCCCTTTTATGCTAATTATCACCTTCAGCATTCATGAATTTAACTTGTTGTAGTTGAGAAACTAGAATCGGATCGAATTAATTATTCTTACATAATAATGAAATGAAATACATAGAATTGCATATGACATTGTAACAGAGAGGCATAATAATACAGGTAATATTATTTATGCAATCATGAGCGTGATGTGAAAGATTTAAGGTTTACACTAGCTATAGACGTAGATTTAAAATGCTGTTCATAGTACACAAGTGTGTGTGAAACTCAATGAATTTGACAGAATTCAATCATAAACCAAATCGGTCTTTTGTGTAAGTATCAACTTTGTCATAATAATATTCTTGTCTTTATAATATGCTTTAGACCGTAAAGTCATATTTATTTTTACATACTGAAAACGGAAAGGGGATTAAAGCAGACGTAAATGGGTTAAACTAACAATAAGGCAACAACTTATTTATTTGAAAAATACAATAAGCATCTACCGCTAGAAAATTGAGGCAACCCTGTACTTTTCCTGTTGTTGCGTATTGCATGTGTAGTGTAAATAATGGACAGACGCCTAGTTTTACGATTTTACGTACTAATAACGTTGAAAGATTAATGCATTGGCAATAAGAACTTTTTGTTAAATTTGGTCATTAATTGAAGTTGTTATCGACATGTATTGCAAAATATCTAACTAATATGTACAAACTGTTTTTACCTGCCTCGTGTGTTCCTTACACCCAGCTTCAACCACACATTTTATCTTATTTACAATTCAATTTCATTGCAAACATTGTAAACTAATAATAATAATAAATCGAAAGTATATAATGCAAGGTCGACGGCGGCAATTTGACGACTACGTATGTTGTAAACTACTATTATGATGCATGTTGCTGCAAGTTCGCGCATAATCATGGCTGTGACTGATATTGACGCATGAATCGATATGAGCCGTTGTAAATTTTGTGAAATTCAATGGAAAAATTAGAAACTCCGTAATATTATTCCATGTATCCGCATCATATCTACAAAGTATATTTATATCAATAGGTGCATTTAGTTTAAGTAAAGACTTTATAATTAAAAAAAATGACAAGAAATATGACGTACATACATTGTCTAGTATGAATAAGTGTGAATATGCTAGAATATTAATCATTCATGATTGTAAATAAGATTCGAATATGTGAAACAAAGTTTTCGGTAAATAGTCATTTATTATAATGTCCCTCAATACTTATTAAAGTTATTCTTTCTCCCTCTGTCTTCTTCAATGTTGTCGATTGGAATTCTGAGCGTTTGAATAGATTCCTATATACCTAGTTGTAAGTTTTATAGTATCACATATAGCAGTGTAACTCATAAATATTTGTTTGCCTTACGTCTGTCCTTCGATCCGTCTTTATCTTTACCATATCATTAACAATAAGGTTTATTGAGTTTTTTTGCTGATAAGAATTTTTATTATTATATCCCTTTTTCGCCACCGCTAAAGCGACGCGTACCTGTCAATATAAATTAGCCAATAAGGCAATTAATTAGTTCCGTCATCAATCATATAATAACTAAAACTTAATCTACTTGAAAACACCGCAAAATTTAAAAAAAAGGGTTTACTGGGTTTGGTGGCATATTTTTTTACTCATAAATAATGTGTGATTAAAGCAAGAAGCAACATTTTATTGCGCGTATTTAGTAATATGATTTAAAATACTTATTTCTGGTTATGCAATAATTTCTCCGGGCGATTTCCCAAATTGTGATATCTCCGTATAACATACCTATGTATGCATGTGCTATATATAATGATTTAAAGAATTACTACCTATTTGTTTCATTTTCATTTAAATTAAGTTGGAGTCATCTTCAATGAATGGTCAAAGTTCAATTTTTTACTCATTCTACTACTAGTGTGCACGAGCCAGATGGTGATTGAACCCTAGTTTGAATGAAAAATCAAACTTTGGTTCATGGCAATAGTATAAACTTTGTAAACTTGAGATGTGATTTGATACGAAAAAAATATTGAACTGTGTAGTTAAAAATAGATTCAGAGAGCATGTAACAGAGCTGTAAATACACAATACCTGCTGATATGTGCATGATTTGGGCTTTACCTGCTCAAACAAGCTCAATATTTACAATGCGATTAATGTGGAAACATTATAAATAGATAATCTAAATCCTAATTCATGTCGTGATGTAATTGAGTCCATGACCAGCATAGATATGTATGTACTAAAAATAATGCACTACTAATTTATGAATGAATCACATTGTATTTTGCCTTCCTAAATTATCTTGAACAGAGACTAAGCTGGAACAAAGTTTATCAAAGTATAATAAAACGAGTTTTCATGAGTCAACCAGGAAGATGAATTTTATTGGATTCCATGAAAAAACATTGACTATTAC